>JANTPZ010131539.1:0-12766 GCA_025593235.1 Vachellia pachyceras
GAAGAGGTTAAAGCCAGAATAATGAGCCTTGACATCCTACCCCCACTCAGGGAAGTTTTCTTTACCGTTAGTAATGAGGAGACTAGGAAGAAACTAACTAATATAGTTCCAATCACTGCCATCAACTCTCAACTGAGTGCTTTGCTGTCAAGAGGACAAGCCCACAATGGCAACAGAGCAAAGAGGAGCAAATGGTGTGACCATTGTAAAAAATCTGGTCACACCAAGGATATTTGCTGGAAAATCCATGGCAAACCAAAGAGGGGATGGCAAGAGAGTAATGGCTACAGTGGATTTGCTAGTGACAAGACTAACAGAAGTGAATCAGGTTTGACCATGGAGGAGGTGGAAACTATCAGTAAACTACTTGAAAAACATGATCTTCAAGACAAAAATATTAATGTTGCATCCCCATATATGGCACACATAGGTAGAACAATACTTGCCTTGAATACTAGTATGCATCATTAGGAATTAAGGATTGTAGACTCAGGGGCCACTGATTACATGACAGGTAATAGGAACTTACTCACTGATTTAATGCTGTGTCACTCAAACATTTTCATTAAAGTGGCTGATGGTAATTCTGTTAAAGTTGAAGGAATTGGTACTGCCTTTATTACTGAATCTCTGATGCTGTATAATTTTTTTTTGCTCCTAGAATAAAGTGTAGTCTCTTATCTGTGAGAACTATGACACAAAATCAAAACTGTGATGTGAATTTCTCAGCTGCTCACTGTTTATTTCAGGATCTGGGATTATAAAAGATGATTGGCATTGCTAAGATACTAGAGGGACTCTTCTGTTTGGAGGTTCAGACACCAAGGCAGACACAGAGACAAGAAATCTGCTCTAAAGCTTTCTCTATAAATGCAGAAAATAAATTACTGTTATAGCATTATAGATTAGGTCATCCAAGTCTACTTTATATGTCACAAATATTTCTAGATATTATCAATAAAAGGATTTCTTTTTTATGTGATACCTGCCAGATTGCAAAACACACAAACTCTTCCTATCCACCTCATACACATGTATCTTCCAAACCATTTAATCTCATACATAGTGACATTTGGGGCCCCTCTTGTATTCTATCCTTATCTCAAGCAAAGTGGTTTGTCACCTTTATAGATGACCACACATGCCTAACATGGGTGTTCTTGATGAAAGATAAATCCGATTTGATTCCAACCTTTATCAAATTTCACAAAATGATCACCACCCAATTTCAAACATCCATTCTAACCCTTAGGAGTGGCAATATCAGCAAATACATGAGCTCCACCTTGTAGAAATAACTTCAAGACCATATCATTCATCATTAAACTAGTTGTGTAGACACACCCCAACAGAATGGAACTTCTGAGTGCAAAAATAGGCATCTTTTAGTTGTCACCCGAGCCTTAATGCATACCACACAAGTTCCTAAATATTATTGGGGTGAAACACTCCTTACAACTGTACATTTGATCAACAGGATGCCTTCTAGACCATTAGATTTCAATACTCCTGTGGACATTCTCAAACAAGATTATCCACACACCCATCTCCGCATAGATATACCCTTGAAAGTTTTTGGGTGTGTCGCCTATGTTCATAATAACCAGGGAACCAAACTTGACCCAAGAGCTCATAAGTTCTTATTCCTTGGCTATCCTTCCTCCCAAAAAGGCTATAAGTGTTATTCTCCAACTCTTAAAAGAATGTTTGTCACCTTCCTTGAAGACCAGGGGTATTATACCAAATCTCCCATTCAGGGGAGACAACAGATAAAGAATGGGAGTTCTTAGCCTACGACAACAAACTTAACACCCCTGAAAAATTAACTACTATCTTCCCAAACCCAGACAGACCAATTAATGCCCTTCTAGACCATGGACAAACCTTAACTACATCTGAAACATGTTCCCACACATATGGAACTACTTGCCCAGAGCATGAGGTAGACTCGATAAGGCCAGGAACAGTGGTAGAGGATATAGATGCTGTTGAACCCACAGAAACGCCCACTGGAAGTACAGATACATCACAATAAATGGGGATAAATGGAAGTCCTAGCAGTGGAGATCTCTCTAGATTAAGGCAAGGGCAAGAGTCAACTGTAGTTCCAGAACCTGATGACCTTAGATGGCCAATAGCTTTAAGAAAAGGGGTAAGACATTGTACTATACACCCTATCAGTAATTATGTGACCTATGATAATCTGTCTACATGCATGAAGAGTTTTGTGACCAGGATTGAGGAAGAAAAAGTTCCCTCAACATTTGAAGAAGCAACACGAGATCCAAGGTGGAAAGCCGCTATTGAAGAAGAATTAAAGGCTCTCGCTAGGAATTAAACATGATGCATAATGAGACTACTTACAGGTAAGAAACCTATCGCATGCAAGTGGGTGTTCACAATAAAATACAACCCGAATGGAACTATACATAAGTTCAAGGCTCGATTGGTGGCAAAAGGGTATTCTCAAACTCAAGGAATAGACTACCAAGAGACATTTACCCCTCTTGCTAAGCTAAACACCATTCGAATTTTATTGTCTCTAGCAGCAACCTTGATTGGCCATTACATCAATTGGACGTGAAAATGCTTTCCTAAATGGGGATCTTGAAGATGAGGTGTATATGAGTATCCCAAAAGGGCTTGTTGAGCATGGAACTCCAGGTATGGCTTGCAAACTATATAAATCTCTTTATGAGCTAAAGCAGTCACCAAGAGCATGGTTCAGAAAATTTACCCAAGTGGTAAAAGATTCGGGCTACACACAATTTCAAGCTAACCATACACTCTTCATGAAACACTCAGGAACTAAAATGTCTATCTTAATCGTTTATGTTGATGACATAGTTGTAACAGGGAACGATATTGATGAGATAGTCGAACTCAAGAAAGCGCTCACTAATGCCTTTGAAGTAAAGGACCTTGGGAATTTGCAGTATTTTCTAGGGATGGAGATTGCGAGATCAAAGAATGGTATCTCAATATCTCAAAAAAAGTACACGCTAGATCTTCTAAAGGAGACCGAAATGTTAGGGGCAGCGCCTTCTCCAATTCTTATGGATCCATCAGTCAAATTAGAGTATAAAGAGGAAAGGATCCCGGTGGATGCAGAGAGGTATAAGAGGCTTGTTGGGAAACTTATCTATTTGTCCCACATAAGACCAGATATAAGCTATGCTGTAGGGGTGGTGAGTCAATTCTCAAGCCAACCTCAAGAGGAGCACATGAATGCTATATACACTATTTTGAGCTACTTAATGACACATGGAAGAGGGATTTTCTTTGCTAAAGGAGAATCAAGGGAGGCAGTAATCTACACAGATGCTGATCACACAAGAGATTTGGAAGAAAGAAGATCAACAGGAGGCTACTTCACTTTTGTATGGGGTAACTTGGTCACATGGAGAAGCAAGAAACAGATGGTTGTCTCTAGAAGCAGCGTTGAAGCAGAACTTAGAGCGCTCGCTAATGGAGTGTGTGAAGGTCTGTGGATCCTTAGAGTGCTGTCTGGATTAGAAATTCATGTCTAGACACCCATAAAAATATGGTATGACATCAAAGTAGCTCTATAAATGATTCAAAACCTAGTCCATCATGACAGAACCAAACATGTGGACATTGACAAGCATTTCATAAAAGAAAAGATTGAATCAAGCATAATAGACCTCTCTTATATATGTTCCAACTCTCAAGTTGTTGACGTTCTAACAAAACCTTTGGATAGACCCAAATTCAAAGGATTTAGGAGTAAGCTGGGCATGGAAGATGTCTACTTGCCAGCTTGAGGGGGAGTGTTAATAGCATACCTGTCATTTGGGCTTAATTACTTTGAGATATTGGGGCCAACTGTGAGGCAATATTATAGGAATAGATTATGTTTATCATTATTATTTTTCTCTGTAATTTGTATTCGTAGGATTGTGGGATAGCCTTGATCTGATTAGAATTCCTATCCTATTTATATTGCCCCTAGTTGATGAATAAAACACACAATTTCATGGTATCTTAAAATCTACAAATAATGTAGCATCCACTTAATTCACAATGCATTTTAGCATTTGTAAAGCAAGGCCAACAATTCACTATATTTTTATTTCACCAAAATGCTTATAAGGTACCCCGCTACACATATGAGGCTACTGGCACCCCCACACTTTTAAATATTTCACATCTTATGATTCTAATTAATTAGAATCTCATGCCATATGATTCTCTTCCATCCTAATTAGATTAACGTAATATCATGGATATCCTATTCGCTATTTAAATCAAAGCACGCATCAATTTCCTTGGATTATGCTAGACAAAAATGTCACCACACATCACGATGTATACTTTCAATTCTTTAAAGAAAGGTGTATATTTTTATCTAATATTTATATAAAACATATATTTTATCCCTCAGTGCTTTCACAACATAAAGTCCATCTCCATCAAATATTTATAAAATGTACATACACTGCCACACTTGGAGAACCCAATCAAACAGTCATATAAATGTATTTGCGTTATAATGAATTTTAAACTCCAATGCACGTTACAGTTGCTGAATAAATGAGCGATAACAATGTTGAAATTAAAACCAAAATGTTACTAATTATTAAAATGAAATAATATATTTATTAACCAAAACAATTAAATACCCAAAGCACTAATAGCACCGATAGCCTGTACAATGAAACGGTGTGAATTTTTTTCTTGGCAAAACACTTTGCACTGCAACGTACCTCCTCTTATAATATATTAAATAAAGCCCACAAAACCAATGAGAGAAGCTACCACATGTATATTCAAAAAGCCATCGAACTCAATCACCGACTTGAAATAAGCCCAATCAAGTTAAATAAACCATTACCAAAACCAACCATTACTCTATCTTCAAAATGGTCCCATCATTTGTCTAGTACAAGGAAATAACTTTTTCAAGTTAAAATACACATTACACTAGATATATTCCCAATAACATCTTGTCTAATCAATTAAATCATGTCAAAACTGTAAACCAACCATAAAGGTATTTTCATAAAAAACGCACATTTCCATGATTCATGCCTGACTTTCATTTATATTTTTATTGTGATGCATACTAATAAATACCAAATAAACACCACATCAAGCAAGCTGAATTCTATAAAAAAAAGTCAGCAGTTACATTTCTTTAATTAGCAGTAGGTTGCATCCTTAATGTTCATAAAAATTGGTTGATTATTCTATAATTGTTAAAATTTATACACTTTAAACATCCCATCAAATTTTTACAGTAACCAAGCAATATCTATCAATTCCATTTTGATAGAAATTCTAACGTTACAAACAATGCAACCAACCTTGATATATTATATGGTTCACAGGAGTAACTAATGCAACTCATAAATAGCAATCAAAGCTATTTATAGTGACAGCCATTTACACTACTCATATGGATGAATTAAAGCAAGATTAAAGCTTTAAAACAAAATTAAAGCTCTTCTTAAGCACAAATAATTCACATAAAGTATTGATCAATAGTCAATCATCAAGTTTGGAAAAAAATTACCAATAATCAAGTCATCACGTGTCCACTATAGTTATTCATTTTTAATGGGTTTTTTCATTAAGCATGCAGTTTTTTTAATCCAAACATGTCAATTTGGGATGATAGTTATGTTGGGACCAAAGGTGAGTTTCAGAGCGTGAGAAACATACAGTACCTCTATTATGTTCTTGGCCACAAATGCAATCATATTCATGCATATTAAACAACCCATAGAAAATAGTCTAATATTCAAGTAAAACTAAATATTCTTCTCATACTTTGTTATAATTGTCATTAACCATCAAATAAAACTTAACTATTGAAAAACCACAAATGCAAATATCTTCATAACGCAAATTGTATCAAGTTTCATCAAGACTTTATCAAAAATATTTATTTCCTTTCTGAATATGCATATGAAGAGAAATTCTCAACTTTTATGCCATGACCATCTATGGTGACATAAATAATTATAAAATTTGAAATATAACAACTTAAGAAAATAAAAGTTCACCAAAGGAAGCAATCGTAGTGGTTAGGCCACCGAAATTCAAATTCATTAAAATATTGTCTGCTACTATACTAACAAGGAAAATCATGCTGTAAGTGAGAAAAATTCGTGAACCATTAAAAATTTAAGAAACCCGAAGCAAATCAAGATGAAATGCCACTGGTCAGGCTACAGAATTTGGGAGCATCCTTTTTAGTGTTATAAACAAATTAAAAAATTGTGTGGCTCTAGAATTGACATATGCATACTTGGGAAGCAAACCAAGATGCAAAGCATTCAATGATACCTCAATATCACCATGAAGACAAGAATCAATGTAACCCATATTCACATGTCACTTTAAAATGCTTTGATGACTCCATTGATGAAGAGTGCCTTAAGATTGTTGTATATAGCACACAAAAATAAGTGGATCTTCTAGCTCATCTCTAAAGTTGTATTCATCCTGGTGGCAGCAACACCTGTAAATAAATGGTTAATCTAAGTCGAGTCCAAGGACACTGTCCTTAAGAGCTATTTCATGACTACGTGCAAGTAAGTTGCGGCACTCCCCAAGATTAAACGAATCATTCCTGTAAGGATACATGGATACAGAACTAGCGGAAAGTATAATTGAACTCAGCAAATAGAAGATCATGTAGAAGGAGGAGAGGAGAGGAGAGGAGAGGAGTACAAGGCTCTCCTTAGACCCTTATTCTATCAAAGTTTTTCAAAACCATTTTCTCTCACCCATTAGACAAAAAATGTGAGTTTTTAAGCTATGCCATCAAAACATTTTTGCATCAATTTCTAATCTTCCCATAAATTGCAATGATGGTAATATTGAAAGAGAACCATAACATTCATGGCCAAAAAATGTACGTTGCCTTCAGACTTGAGTTTTGCTCTTAATTAAAAAACCATTAAATGTGTTATAAAATGCAATGAAAGAGCCTCACAATCATTCCATCTACGTTGCTTTTTAAAACTCAACAATGCTATTGATAGAAAATGCTATTAAATGACATCAAACAATTACAATATATATTGCTTTGTAATAATATGTTTTAAAATGCTTTTAATAGTAATTAATTTCAATAATAAATTCCAACAGTTTTATTTTGAGAAAGGTGACAAGTATGTAAATTCACATATTATAGTGTATTATTAAAAATAAATGTTGATAGAATAAATATTCTTTTCAAATTTTTGATTCCATATTAAATGCTAAAATTCCTTTGTTAAGGCCCTCAATAAAATTAATATTTTATTTTCGTAAAGCTTTAATAAAGGTGTCCAATACACAATTAACTTGCACATAAAGGGTAAGGAAAAATTGCCAAATTTGTCTCCAGTGGCCTTTATCATGTGCAAGCTCTTTCTTCCCAAATAATGTGGGACTCTTCCTTTGACACACCCACACAAAATATTTACAGCATAATCATTATAAACTCATGATTTCTCTCAACATAATGCATTAGTGATTGATCAAGAGTAGTCCATAGCTCCCACGAGCGTTTGTCGAGTTGCACTTTGGAGATTACTTCCCAAACCCTTACCGATGTGATGGCACTCCAAACAGCTAATTGGTGTCTTCTTTTTGTTAATTTAGGCACCTTTGTGTTGTCAACACCCATGTTTGGTTCTTAGATGGTGCCTCTTGCTTTGTAATCAATCCCTGACAAGTTTCATAATAAAAGCTTTGTTCTAGCATAGAAGATCTTTTATTTCAAGACACCCATCCTTTTCTTGTTTAATCTTGTACCAGGCGATGAAATGCATTTGTTACAACTAGGCTTTGATTCCAAAAGAAATCTCTGCTAAGCATGTCAATTTCTACTTAACACCTCTCAGAGTACGTACAAACTGCAACTATAAGAAAGGAATAGCTGACATGATAGACTTTATAAGAACATATCTCCCTACCATACTAAAAAAATGCCCTTTCCAATTAGATAGCTTCTTCTGTACTTTAGAGATCATAGAGGCAAAGGTCATCTTGATTGCTCTCTTGTGAAGTAACGGCACTCCCGTATACTTCTCTAAATATGTTGTTGTAACACCTCCTTCAGATTACTTCTTATGAGCTAAGGAGACAAATAATATACCACTTGAATGCTCTAGAATTAGTGAACTAAATGAAATTTTAAAAATTTTCCTCGAGTTATTGTTCACTTGGTAACTTTGTATTTTGGGTCAACTTTGAAAAATCATCATATTCATTGTTCATATGGTCATTTCCAATTTTTTAGATTTAATATTTAACTTTAAAAATACATAACGTTCATGGTACACATCCAAATTAAGAAAAACATGACTTGTTTAAAACTTTGAAATATGTACTGTTCATAAATGTTTGACATCATTTGCCCTGTTTTGACCTTACCTCAACTTAAAGATTTATTAAAAAATTTGATCCTTTTACAACTTATAACATGTAATTCTTTGAGTTATATGTGCATGCAGAATCTTCACACTTGCTTAGCATTATTAACATAGGAGATACATCATTGTGAGATTTATCATACATGATTCAACATAGCAACTTAGGCACAAAATTACATATACTTGCACCACTTCAACAATGCACAATATCTAAGTGTCACTCTAGGTTGATATCTTCTCTTATATATTGATTTAGTTCAAAATATAAATTTTAAAATATTTTGAGGATTCTAAGAACTAAGTAATCCACAAAAAAGTTATCTTGTGTCATAAAAAATAAAAGAATACATAAGAGGTTGAGATAGAGAGATAATGAAGATGAGAGAAAGTTGGAGGAGGAAATAAGGATGAGCTCTCATTATCTCTAAACAATTTGGAAAAATCTTATAACATAATTTGGATTAACTATATTCATGTAACAAACAAATAAACTAGTATCGACATTAATATAAGTATAAAGTTACAAAGAAATTGTTGGAAATGGGCTAGTCTACCCTTGGTGGATTAGGCTCCAATCCATTAACTTGGGGAGAAAATTTGATAAAAAAAGAATATGGAGTTTAGAGGGGTAAATTCCCTATGAGATTAAAATTTAAATCTGTAGGAGGGAACATGTTTTTCTATTTTCATGAAACGTGCATTATGAGGAGTTATGATAGACTACTCATTTTGTCTTCTCTTAGTATGTAATGAACCCATAAAAAGACACATTTTTCTCCAATAGAACACAAAAAAACTCCTTTCCCAGAAACACTTTTTCTACCTGTCTTTGTGTGTTCTTACTACGTAACATAACCAAGTCTTACATTGTGATCCGTTTCATGTGGGTACCAAAAGCAACTAGAAGGACTATTTGGTATGTTCTAAATCCTTCAGTAGTATAAGAGATTTTTTACATTCCTTTGGCTATGTCTGAATTGTGTATATGCCTAGTATAATGGGTTTACTGTGTAATATATCATAGGCATAACATAGAAGTAATATGTTGTGCAATGTAAAATATTTGTTTCTTCTATCTTGGATGATAAATATGCATCCTGATGAAATAGATGTATGCTTAAGAGTGTCATTTGTGCCCGAAAGCATTCTATAAAAAGAAATTTGGTAAATAAGACATGGTTAATGGTGAAACTAGAAATGATAGATTGATGTTTCAAAGAGGGGTTATTTGAAAAACTAAGATATAGGCTTTAAAATATATCTCATTGTGTAGAACTTGGAAAAACAAGAAAAATGACGCCAAGAGTGCTAGAAATGAACATCAGATAGTAGATGAAGCTTATCAAACCTGGAAGAAAAAGAACAACATTGGAAGGATGACACTGCTGAGCACTATGATAGATGATCTGACGTGTGAGTGTGAAAATACAAGAATGCTTAGGCCATATAGGTCACATTGAAGGAAAGCTACTGTGGCACGTCCACCACTAAGTTGAGAATGTTAACCTTTAAGTTTAACACTTAAAGCTTAGGCCCTACATACCCATGAAACAACACCCAAGAGATATGGTTAGTATGATTAGAGAACAAAAAGAAGCTAGACATACTTTTTTGATGAATAACAAGTTCAGGCTATGATAAGATCACTTCCCTTACACAGTGAACACATGAAAGTGAATCTCACCCAAAATTATAACATTGCTACTTTTGCTGATATGGCTAAACACCTGGAGCTTGAAGATGAAAGTCTAAAGGCATATAAGTCATTTGGATATGCCTATATAACTGAGGTTTCTGGTCCTTTTAATGAAAAGCCCAATTATAAAAAGGTCAAGAAATTTTATAAAAGGGAAGTAAAGACAATCTAAAATTCAAAAGGGGTAAGGAAAAATTCAAGAAGAAAGGCAAAAAGATATCAAGAAGAAGGTTGACCTAAAGATTATCAAGTGTTATGCTTGTTAGAAAATGGGTCATTTCACGCAAGACTGTACCAAGCAAATTGATCATGAAAAGACTTAGGCTCAACAAACTACATAGTAAGGGATAGGGAGTCATATGTAGAATATCGTCAATTATCATATCAAAGCGAGTAGCTTTACGTGGGAAATAATGCAAAGATCGAGGTTAAAGGCATTGACACTTACAAGTTATCTTTATGTGGTGGGAAGACCTTAATCATACATGATGTACTTCATATTGCTGTCATCAGATGAAATTTAGTTTCTACTTTGTATTTATTATAATTAGTGTATGATGTAAAATTTCATGGCAAGGTTGTAGACATTTTGGACAACCATACCATTTATGTTCAACTTTTCTGTTTAGAAAGTCTTTCATTATTGATATTATTGGTGACTTTAATGTACATGATTGCTATATTGTTTCTTCTTCTAATATGATTGTTGATATGAATATCTGGCATGTTAGACGAAGGTACATAAATCATAATAAGATGATTAAATTTCTAACATGGATGCCTTTATGTGAGAGTTGTCTAATTGGTAAAACAAATAGAAACCATTTGGCAAGGGAACCAAAGCTAAAAAAAATTACAATTAATCCATTCAGATATATGTGGTTCTATGAGTGTGAAAGCAAGACACAGAGCTTCATATTTTATTACTTTCTTTGATGATTATTCATGATATGATCATGTTTATTTGATTTCACGTAAGTCTGAGGCTCTTAACTGCTTTGGATGATGTATAAATAAAATGGAAAATCAAATAGACAACAAAATTAAAATTTTTCTCATTGATCGAGGTCATGAATATTTATTGATCAATTTAAAGAACTCTGTGAAGAAAAAAGAGATAATTAGACATGTAACTATCCTTGGCACTTCGCAACAGAACAGAGTTGTAGAAAGAAGAAATAGGATACTTTTAGATATGGTAAGATCTATGATGGCACAAGTGAAACTTCTAATTGCATATTTGGGTGATTCTTTATTAACAGCTTATTTCATACTTAACTTTGTGCCTTCAAAGTCAGTCGCTACCATGAGTTATAAGTTATGGACAAAATGCAAACCAGATTTAAACATCCTTAGACCATAGGGTTCGGTTACATACATCATGATGATTCTCATAAACATGGAAAGTTAGGTCATAAAGGAAAGAAATGTACCTTTATAAGTTACTTCGAACAATCAAAAGGATATGTTTTTATAGGATAAAATGAAGATGGTACTATGACTGAAATTGAATCCAGAGATGTAACATTTCTGGAAAATGAATTTCTTAATAGAGGGACATAGATCATGATGTATCTCTTTATGAGACACAAAAACAAAGTTGTACAGAATAAAGTAATGATCCTCAACCATCTCAACACATTGCTTTGAGTGGGAGCGTTGAAAGTTCATAGCAAAGATATAAACAAAAGAAGAGATTAAGACAAGAAATTCCAGTAAGGAGGAGTAACAAGGGAAGTATCCCTAAGAAGCACTCCCAAATAGAAGGTGAGGCACTTATTATTACTCTAGATGAGGATGATGAGCCTCATTATATGGAAATAGCCTTGTCTGGCCCTGTTAAGGATGAATGGAAGAAGAAATAGTGTAATATCCATAAATTTTGATGCTAGCTAAATTAAATGCTAATCCGATTACTAGGAAACGAAAAGAGAAATCAGAGGTAAATAGTATAGAAAGAAAGACTATAGGCCGGAAGTCATAAAGATAGACCTGGTTTAGTACACGGAGTTCCGTAGGAATTCCAGAATTAAGGAAAATTGCCCAGAGTGATATGAGGATGGGAAAACCTTTAGGAAAGGGACCCATACGTCATTTAATAAAAGACCAAGAACATAAAGGTCTTTTAGTATCAAAAGTAAGGGCAAAAGAGTAATTTTGAAAAAGTAGAGAAAGTAAGGGCAAAATGGTAATTATGAGAAAGTTAAAGGGCATTTTGGTCATTTGACAAAAGAAAAGTCAAAGTCAAAGTCAAAAGTCAACCAGTTGCCAAAATGTCAGAAAAATTTACAGATGCCCAAAAGATAGATCTCTACACATCGGTCGCAATGACGTAACATGGATTTTCTAAATTCGGACCCAATCTTCGTCTACGAAATTTTGAAGGGTAAAAGAGGAAAAATAATTATTTGAAATATCAGGAGCTCTTCAAAAATTTGGAGAAAAATATGGAAAATCCAGTGAATTATGTAGTAATTAATAAAATTATTACCCAGTATATAATTAAGACGGTTTTCCCGAAAATTGGGAAAAATGCCCGAAAAATCCCTGAAATATAATTATTTCAAAAATTAATTTTGGAAAATCTAGAGGGCATTTTGGAAAAAGGACAAGGGCATGAGAATCAGTGAAAAATATAGTATTTTTCAATGCCCTAAAAGAAATTTGCTCTCCGATTGTT
>JANTPZ010131540.1:0-13273 GCA_025593235.1 Vachellia pachyceras
ACTTATAACCCCTTGAGCGTTCATAATATCCAATAAAGTAACGTATTACTGTTTTGGGGTCTAGTTTCTTTTCATATGGCCTATAACACCTTACCTCAACTGGACAACCCCAAATATAGGGCAGAGCAACGGGCGGGATGGGCTGGCCTGATGGTCAACCCGTAGCCCGCTCATTTAATATTGAACAGGTACGATCTAGCCCGTAACCCGGTAGGAGCTCGTTTAAGCCTATACTAAACGGGCTAGCTAAAACCCGGCCGGGTTTGGGTGGCCCGTTTACTCTCTGTTTTTTTAATCTAGCTCTAGAAGGCAGTCTGGGAATGGAGGAGCAACACAGAAAAATGGAAGCAAGCAGAAAGAGGCAAGAGACACAAACAAGCGAAATCCAGAGATGAATATGACCATTAAGCATTATATATAATAGAATAAGGCGAATTCCAGAGATGAAATCCAGAAAGAGGCAACTGGGCAAGGAATAAGCATTATATACACACAATAAGTAGAATATGCCTTGCTTGGGAAAGCCAGAGACGAAATCCTTGAATATGACCTGCTTGTTCTTGACTTGCCCACCGTCAACCACATTTTTGGTCATGCTTACACCCTGGACCACATCCATCTTCGAAGTCGGAGCAGAACCACAAATCGACAGCCATATGCTGACGGAACTAACAGAAAAAAATAAAGCCAAGATTATCGACGAAACAAAAAAAGGAGAAAGCCAACTGGTCCATATTGACGGAACGAACAGGACCATTTTCGCGATGGCAAGCCCTTGGGAAGTCATCGTTTCTCAAAGTACAATGAGCTCTCGCACATATGGCTCTGGCTCAAAATGATTTGGATTCTCCAAGATTTAGTGAGGAAAAGGCACAAGCTTGGTGATTTGGCAAGTAAAAGGCACGAGCTCGGCGATTTGGGAGAGGATTTGTGCATAGTGATTTGGGAGAGGATTAAGAGGAAGGAGGCGACGAGGATAAGTGTAAAGGTTTTCAGATTTTAATTTTGTGCATGGTGATTTGGGAGAGGATTGAGAGGAAGGAGGTGACAAGGATAAGTGTAAAGGTTTTCAGATTTTGATTTTGTGCATGGTGATTTGGGAGAGGATTAAGAGGAAGGAGGCGATGAGGCGACTGCCAATTGAGAGTAAGGAGAGGAAGGAGGCGGCAAGGATTGAGAGGTGACGGCCGATAAAGGTGGGGCTAAGGTGGAGTTGGTCGTCACTATCACCGTTGAGGGTAAGAGTGAAGAGAAAAGACGAGAACCTCGCTATGCTTGATGCTTCTGAACTCTGAAGAGGGCAACTTGTAAATGAAGCTTGTGGACTGGATCTAGAAGGGCTGCGTGTAAATGAAGCTTCTGGACTGGAACCTTGCTTTGTTCAAAAGAAATAAAACGATGAGCATTTAAGGAATTGAACGCAGGATCTTGAGCATTTAAAAACCACCCATAAACCATCAAGCTAAGGCTACTCATTAGTCCATAAAGCCTACTCATTAGTCTATAAAGCAAAATATCTATATATTATAATATATAAAATTAAACATATAAATTATTATAAATATAAACGGGCGGGCATGGGCAGCCCGAGCATGTGCCCGTAGCCCATCCTGTTTAATGAATTAGCCCGCCCGTCTCAGGTCATTTTTGGGCGGGCCGAAATGAGCAACCTTTTGGGCCAGCTTACCAAGTTACAGATTTTTTGCTCAGCCCTACCCAAATATGAAAGTATTTTAGACTAGGCTTTTTTCCTATCTAAAGTTCATAAGGTGTTTTTGTAGTCGCCTTAGTTGGTACTTTGCTCAAAATATAGGCTACAATCTTTACTGCTTCTCCACAGAGGGATTCCGATAAGGTAGAATGACACATCATACTTCTTACCATGTCCTGAAGAGTTTTGTTTCGTCCCTCAGGAACATTTATGCTAGGTGAACTAGGCATGGTGTATTGTAAGATGATTCCTAATTCCTCTATGAATTTAGCAAATGACCCTAGACATTATTCACCTGAACCGTCATATCTACCGTAATATTCACTTCCACAGTCAAATTTGACATTTTTAATCCTTTGACTGAGTTGATTTTCAACTTTACTCTTGAAAATTTTGAACATGTCTAGGGGCACCCATTTACCTCATTGTGAGGATTCTTTACTGGGTTTCTTTTGAATATAGCTCTTTGCAGCCTTTAAAACTTTCTCTTTATGCCCTTCCCTTTGTAGGTGATAGCCACATTGACACCGTGAAAGCTGTCATGTTTCAACCTCTCTTCTTCTTACACAAGATAGGATATGAGCTCATTTAGAATCCATATTTCTTTCTAGCAGTTGCAATTGACCTTAAATTGACTATATTGTGCAGGAAGGGAAATAAGTACCAAGTGTACCAAAAGGTCCTCAGGTAGCTTAAGTTTAAATTCTTTAAGTTTTCCAGCCATGTGGACATTTCCATAATGTATTCTCTTATATTTCCTTACCCGTTATACTTGGTAGAAATCAAGCATTGCAAATACATGCTTGTTTCTGCCTGATCGCTTTTTACAAAGTGCTTTTCAATTTTGGCAAGAAAATCCTTAGCATTAAAAATACTATCAGTAACAACACCTTTAAAGGCTCTTGGGATGCGATGCTTTATGATCATCAGACTCCTGCGATTTGATCGATCCCACTTATCAAAATACCTCCTTGTTTCAAAAGTACTTCCATTCATAAGGAGGGGGAGGAGTAGTCCTTAATGCAAAGTTCTTATCTATGTATCCCAGAATTATCATAATGTTATGTTTTCAATCCTTGAAATTTGTTCCATTTAAAACTGAAATGGAATTTAAATTTGCAGATATAAATACAATAGAAGCTTAAAGAACAAAGAAAAACATATAATTAGAAATCCACATAAAAGATAATGGCAATAAATTCAAATAAACATAATCCCCATCTCAAGATACCTGTAACAACATCAATATTTCATCTTTGGATGATAATATCAACTGTCAATGACATCTTGTTGTAATGATCAAATACCGACAATAATATTTGTCAAACAATAACTATTCTTTGGAACATATTATTGTACGCATGATTATACCTATCGTCACATATTTATCATCACAGGTGCCTATATATTTCTGCCAAGCATCAACCTTCCTTTGGGTCGATTAGATACTCGCATGAAATTATATAGTCACAATTAATTAACATCTAATATGCCTCAGAAATAATTTTCACAAAAGAGCACACTTTGATGTGATGTTGTGTCAATATATTTAATTGGCATAAAAGACAAAGAACTTAAAATGGGTACAAAAACTTTAAAAAATTATTTAAAATTTATTGCCAATCTCATGATACCGTAATTGCACATATACAGAAAAATCATCACACAGAATATGTACAAAGTAATTTTGTTAATGTAAATAATTCAAAAATTATTCACAAAATATTTCTGGAAATAAATTATAAACATAAAGTGCCTAATAGAGAATTTCCTAAAAGGAAAAAAGTTGGACCTTTTCCCATTTTTTATTATTATTCCAAAACTGCAGTCCCAAAAACATTCAGAGAAAAATTGGTTTTTTAATCCAGTAGGCCCAGAAAGTTTTGTTAAAAATCCAGCAGGCCCAGACGAAACAAAAATGGAAAACTTTCTTATTAATAATCCATTCATAAAAGGCCCAGAATGGAAAAAACCCCATTTGGTTTTTTATAATCCATTCGTAAAGCCCAAAATTTAAAAAGAAAGCCCAAAGTTGATCCAGCTCCTTTTTAATTGCTGGGCCACAGCCAGCAGCCCTGGCCCAATCCTGTCCCTTTTGGAAATAAAATCTGTAGGCCCAAAAAAATTTCAAAATGCAGGCCCAAAAGAACAAAAAAAATTCAGAAAACATAAGGGTCCAGAAAAAAATGTAGTCCCAGTTTTCTTTTATCCGTAAAACCCAGATAATTTGAAAAGTCTACAAAAAAGCATTTTGATATTAGCAAAGACACGTGGCATATGGCATTGGCGAAGGTAGCCCAAACGTGTTTTCAAAAACAAGCAGCACCTATGCTGTTCATATTCCTTTTCTGCCTTATTTGCCATCTCTGCTTCTCTTTTCCTAATGCCTCGTTTGGTACAGTGGAAATAGGAGGGTGGAAATAGAATTGGAATTGAATTACATGATGTTGGCATGTTTGGTACGATGGAATTACAATTCCATGTGGAATTCAATTCCACCTAAATACCCAATTTCAATTCCATACCCAAACCTATGGAATTCATTTGGGTTCCATGGAGTCCAATTTTTTTGGACCAAAATATCATTCCTTATGCAAAATAGTCTTTTTTTGTTACATTTCAAAAAAAAATCAACATTGATAAAAAAAAGATATGGACTCCATCTTCATTTCCATGACATACCAAACGTAATTTTAAAGCTCATCTCAATCTCAATCTCCATATCCATATACATTTTCATCAAAATCAATTATGAGTACCAAACGAGGTGTTTTGTGATGGGTTTTAAAAAGCATATAAGTTCAATGGAATAATATAAAGCATTGCGGAAGCGTATCTGAATCTATGGATGTAGTTGTTGTAAGGGGCAGATCAACAAAGGTTATCACTAGGGGAGAGAAACCATCTGCAGATGGGGAAGTAAGGCGACTATTATGATAACCCTAGCTAACCCGGGGATCATAACTCTCTATTTATATAGGATCTAGTATTCAGCCCATCAATGAATACGGGCTAGCAAATTGGGCCTTAATATATATTAGTCAATGACAACTAATTGAGTTCACTTAATTCCTTAAGCCTTAGTATATCACTTTGTATTTAGGCCAAGACAAGAAATAATGACACTACATATAAGTGTAATATGTGGCCCATTGTTAAATTATTCCAACATTTTGCTGAAAAAAAACTATGCTATAGTGTTAGAACCTTCCCTCTAGATCTAAAAACGATCAGCTGCACTGTACACTTAATTTTTAACAGTTCCGATTGCGGTTAGAATCAATGTTCATAGTTTAATAAAATTGTCAACAGTGGCACATAACACTTAATTTTCTCTTCAAAAGATTAATCTTTTAGATTTCTAAGTTTTATAACTTATTTATAACTTGATCACTTAGCTATGACTTGTTACGATTTAAGCCTAAACTTCCAATTCTGTTAAAATTCAGTTTTTAATATTTTTCAATTTACCAATTTAATCGTGTAATTCACCCTGTGTCATCCTATATGTGTGTATGTGACTTGCTGATGATGTGATTCCAAGTAAGCTAGAAAATTGACAAAATAATGGTCAGATTTAAGGTATGGGTTTTTGTCAGACTCTGTGGATTACCATCTCCCTTCTTCAAGTCTGAGACGGAGAAGCCCCTCCAACTCTGATCGGGCTAGGACTTTGAATATGAGATCGAATTCATATAAACTCCAAGCATATTTTCTAAGAGGAATTTTTTGGGGGTGGAGAAGAGAAGAAAAGAGGGGGGTTGAGATATGGAAGAAGAAGGGAGATATTTTAAATGAGGATATTAATTCGGGTTGTAAACGACAGATAAGAAGAAATAAGAATTGAGAGCATTTGCAGAATTCCAGTGCGAATTCTTTGGTTCCTATATCAGTGTTTATATATTTTTTTGGTAATTAATAAAATTAACTGCTTTTGACCCCATAAAAAAAATATCATACAAGATTGACAAGAATATTCTCGCAGTTGCGTACTTGTGTAGCTTATTGTAACTATCACAAAAGATTGACTAAAATATTGACGTCGCAGTTGCGTACTTGTGATCTTATATATTTGATTCGCAATCTTTAGTGAACAATTAGACGCTGTGAATAGTCGTGTTTGAAGAGGCAATATATGTGAATCTGGACCCGGAAAGCTGGAATGGAATTTGCTGAATTGCAACTTGTGGTGTGTTACTTTGCAACATGTGTGTTTGTGGTTTTTACTGAGAGATTTTTTTTTGCCAACAGAGAGATATTTTATTATAGTATATAATTATTATAGATATTAATATATATATATATGATAATGAGGGGAATAATAAAATATCCTAATATATGTTCATAAGAGAGCCTCGGCGATCACCTTTGCACCAGTCTTGGAGAGGTCTTGGAAGAAGCTTGCAGGGTGGAAAAAAAGTCACCTTAACATGGTAGGTCATGCCATTCTCGTTAAAGCATTTTTATCTACCCTCCCAGCTTACTATATACAGACAGTGATTCTCCCAAAGAGTCTTATTCGAGCCATTGAAAAGCAAAATAGGGATTTCCTATGGAGTGACAGCACTGAAAGCAGGAAAGTTCATTTAGTGCCCCGGGAGACCATTAACAGAGATAAGGAAAACGGTGGTATGGGAATATGTGATATGAGGAGACAGAATGAAGCCTTCAGTATGAAGTTATGCTGGAACATCTTGTCTAACAAAGATGCGTTGTGGGTTCAAGTCCTCAAAGCCAAGTATAAATGCCGGCAAGGATCTATGATTAAAATCTTAAGGAAGAAGAACTCTTCTCACACTTGGAAGGAGATATGGAAATGGCAAATTCCAGAGAAAATGAAAGCATTCATGTGGATATTTGCACCTGGCAGGACTCATACGGCTCAGCTTCGAAGGAGAGGTATCGATGAGTCCGTGTGCTGCCCGTTCGATTGGACGACAGAGGAAGACCCCATGCACCTGTTGCGAGACTGCAGAAACGCTCGTGAGAGATGGCGTGCCTTGATCAAACCAAGCTTATGGGAGGATTTCACATCTCTTCAAGGAAGGGAGTGGATCTGGTGGAATCTCAAGAATGAAGTAGGCAGGGAGTTTACTCAGAAGATAAAATGGAGGATTTTATTTGGATAAGTTTGCTGGGAGATTTGGTGTAACAGATGTAAGAGAGTCTTTGACGAAGATAGCAATGTTGATCATGACAATGCCCTCTCTATTTTCTTTCAGGCTTGTTGGGATCAATCTCTTTTGTCTCATTGTAAATTCTATGCAGGGCAACAAGTTAAACTTCAAGAGGACATCATTGGAGGTTTAGATGCTATCAAGCTCGAAGTGGATGGTTTCGTTCTTATTTTAGGGCAAAGTGGTTGTAGAGGAGTCATCCGAGGAGGAAATGATCATTGGTTAGGAGGTTTCAGCTGCAAACTTACCAGGGTTCCCCTTACGATTGCAGAAGTTATTGCGATTATCAATGGGCTGTACGTTTTCTGGAATCGTGGGTATAACTAGATCATAATTAACACAGATTGCATTGAGGCAACTAATCTAGTATCTAGGGGTGTAACAACAATCACCCTTTTAAGGATGTGATTGATGAGGCCCGCTTGCTAATCTCTCGGAACTGGAATATTGTATTACATCATATCTCGAGGGTGGCGAATACCATTTCGGATAGCTTAGCCAAAATGGCTCACAGTTTGGTGGGAAACTTTTGTTATTATGACCACCCCCGTTGTTTCCATAAGAGGGGGTTGGGGAAGAAGATATTTTGTCATCTCAAACCCATTTGTATTGTGGTTGAAGAGTTAAATGTTATCCAATTTTATTAAAAAAAATATGACATGTAGTTTTTAGGGCCTTGAGTCAAGATACAATAAACCTTAGTTATCTTTAAAAAAGGGTGCTCTTTGATAGTAAGAGTAACAAATGAAACTTGACGGCTATAATGATATTGAAAATCCAAATTTCTCTTGAGATTCATGACTGGTTATAGGTATTCCCGATTGCCATCATTGTACATTTTCACCTGTCAGAAAAAGACATATCACACCATGCATGTGAGTTATATTTTAATCCTTTATTTGTTCTGCATATGCCTTTTCTCATTATTAATCTTGAATTCCAAAAAATAGATAAAGTAATAGTAAGAGATAACATATCTTTCACCAGCATTTGTTTATTATTAGAAAGCTCGTGAATTGATGTATATTTTATTAACGGTTATGAGCTTTGTTCTACCCATTATTCAAAAAACTGAACCAAACTAGCCGGTTCAAGCTAAAAACTGGCCAATTGGCCAGTTTTCTGGTATGGTTCACCACCTGAGCCGAAATAGGGCTAACTCAGAGAGACTTGGACAAACTGTTATAAATCGGCTGCAACTTGGGTAACCCATTGATTTGGTTGGGTTGTTCAAGTTAGTACTGAAGAATGAACAAGATGATGGGAGTAAAGGACTGAAGAGGGAAAAGAAAACATAAACAAGTATCTGGTCCATTTCAAAACTTTCTTTCCCACCTTTTAGCCGATTTGTATCCTTCCATTTCAAGTAAAGAGAGCTTAAATTTGGTTTTTGGATGAAAAATTTTAGAACATATTGAGTTTTAATATGAAAATGAAGGTTGCCACCAAACAAATTTCACTCTGGACTCGGGAGAAAACCTAAGGAGGGAAGGAGAAGAAGCTGAAAAGATGGAGGAAATTTTGAAAATGAAGAGAGGAAAAGTCAAAAAGCAAGCATGTGACATTGTGACGTGATAGTGGCTGGTTGATAAACAAACCAAGTTGACCCAAGTTGACCTCAATCTGACCAACTGACCATTAAACAATTGATTCAACCGGTTGATTAACCGATCTGGTTTCTTGAACCTTGGTTCTATCATTAATCTTGTGAGCTGTAGCGGATTGGATGGCCAAGAAAAGTTTAGACTCCTTGCCTGGTTTTCATTTGGTGTCGCACACAACGTGGGAGCTTGCATAGATTATTAGTTTGTAGAAAGCATAGAGATGCAGTGGTTTCTCTTGTGTTATAAAAATGGAAGGAAGACGGAGGGAAAGAAAGAGAATTATTTTTTTAAAAAAATAATAATCTAAAAAATTGATGGGGCCGTCAAAGCAAAAGGTTTTGATGGATGTAGTATCTTTTCCCCATTTAGAGAATTTTATGGGCATTTTCACATCTTAAAAAAAGTTTATAGTGCCACACACACATTTGGAAAATTTAATAGGTATTTTAATATTTTTGTACATTAACTCTAAATAAAAATGGAAACAGGTAAAATAACAACATAACATAAATTAAAATAATAAATTATAACAATAGGTAATAGAGAATAACATAGAATTAAATAACAAAATTTAATTTAAATTTATGGAAAGAACAACAAAATAACTCACATAGAAAACAACATAATATATAGTAAATGTATAGAAAATTAAAATTGCACATGATAATGGGATTGAAGGGATAATTGTGTAAAAGAAAGTTAATAGGTATTATATACTACAAGAATATATTGATTTATAGAGAGATTATACCTCGAATATTCGGAATAAACCCGTGATAATAAAGCGTAATAAAATCAAAAAGTTTAATAGTATAAGAAAAGAATAGTAGAACAAGAAATTGAGAGACAAAATAATGAGTCATTTTCCCTTTACATGTGTGCCTAAACACTTTGTATATAACCTTTATGTATGCCTCAAATTCTTAAAGTTTAATGTTATGGTTATAATGTTATAAAGGATAAAATAATGATAATAACTATTAGAAACCCCTCTCAAATAATTCATTAGGGAGGTTACAAAGTTTTAGACATTTAGAGGAAGAATCCTTTGACTAATCCAAAGAATTTAGAATGATCAACATCTATTCATATAATTTTCATAACAAAAGTCACTTTTTTGTATTACGAAAGCCTTAGATATCCAAGCAAACTTTTTTACTTTTGAATTAAAGTAATATGCACTACCGAACTTCATTTTACAAGCGGATCAAACTTATAACCTCTCATTTCGCAATGAGTTTTCATGCCACTATCTAAAAAGGCTTTCGCTTGAACAGACTTTTTTTTTAAAGAAAAGTGTTTTCAAATATAAATTACATTACAATAATTAAATTTTAGGATTAATACAATATTTTATTCTTCAATTTTACCCTTATTGATCTCTAATAGTTTAAAGGTCAAATTTAATACTCAAGATTATGTAATTAGTGGCACAATTCCAAGGTCGATCTCTAAGGAGCTTGAATGTCTCTATGCAATTAGTTAGCAAATTAATTCAACAATGAAGAACAAATGGTTTTGTCATTCTAATATGTATCAGAAACATGATCTAAACTATTCTTTGTTTGTTTTTCCAGTAAATCAGATTGTAACACAAAAAGTTGTGAATGAGAAATGAACTGATGTCAATAACGCTTCCCAGAATCATGGCTCTGCCTTCATTGACTTCCAAAATCTTATGAATTCCTTGTATCATAGAACCAATTGTTTCACACATTATCTAACAACCAGGTAGGTATTTAAATGCTCAGCCACTTCCAAAAACAACATCAATCAACATCGCTCAATGAATCAATCACAACACTCAATCTGGAACAATATCATGCCAAGATTAAAGTGAAGCTAATCTTACTCAAGAAGATAATCTATGAACAAATAAAATTCAATCAAGTTGTTAAAGACAATGAAGAAAAAGAGCACTGAAGCAAAGTATGAAATCTCATACAAGCTTACATATCAATTCCAAAAACATGAGTCTACGAAAATATTCATGAGATACAAACGACTCCCTGTCTAAATTGAAGCTTTGGCTCGGCCAAAACTCCCGGCAAACTAAAGCCGGCGTATTCGAAGCCGAGAACTTAAGATGAAGCAAGGGTGAAATTCAAAACTAACAGTGGCAGAGGAGTGAAGAATGTGACACCTCTTCTTTATCCCTCTTAGATTTCATTACGATGATTTGGAACCAATTTATGGCCTCAAGTAACCCACAAAGTTGAAAAGGATCAAATTGAAAACTTTCATTTTTACGAGTTACTATTCACAGCTTTTCGGGTCAACTTTGAAAATCCATGACTAATTCTAGAAAAATCGAAATTGAGTGGTTCCAACTTACAATTTGAAGCTTACAAATTCATTTATTAGGAAAAAAATACTAATTTGAACAGTAACTTGTCCAATTGATACAGATTAATTCGTGAAAATGTACTGTTCATATGGTAATTTTTTTTATTTTCCCAGGATTTTCTGTGATTTTTCGCCAAATTTGGACAGTCATAACTTTCTGTACAAAACTCCAATTTCAGTGATCTCTGGCTTATTTTAGACCTTGCAATGTGAAATGTTTTTCCACAAAAGTTCAGCTCATTTGGAGTTCATTTACCCAGTTTTCCGAGAGGGCAAAGTAGGGGAATTAATCAACTTTACTTCCAGCACTTAGCCAAATTTTTACCCTACTTAACTTCATAACTTATCATTTTGATTTCTAAACCTTTCATAACCATATTAACCTATGTAATTAGGCATTCATAAAGCATACACTAATTATCATAAGTCCATGATACATACACAAGTCACATTACATAACACATTACAATATTTAAACTAAATACATAAAGTTCTTAACAAAGTCCACAATATTATACATCAACATTTGTCTCATGCATCAACCACTTTCTCCTTACCCTTGAGAAGCTTCCACCTAAAAATGGTTAGTGGGGGGAGGGTGAGATTTTTGGAAATCCCAGTAGCAAAACTTTCTAACACACATTATAAAATTGCATGACAACTTTCAATATAAGTGTGAATTCATAAAAGTGCAACATGTATCAATGAAATGCATATGGCCATAGCATACAAAAGCACATATTCACACTTTCAATCATCACAAATTTCAATACAAGTCATGCATAATTCATACACATTTTCAAAGCAATCAAGCTTAGGGTTAGAATGTCTTGCTACCTTGTGTCTTTAATTTCCCCTTAACTTGAAAGCTCTCTTGTTCACTTTGAGAATCACTCTCTTGCACCAAACTTTAGCCTACACAATTGTCAACATAATGGCCATTAAACATAAGCCATTACCAAGGCAAAAATCATTGTAAACCTCTCTTAAACTTCCTCTTGAATCACATATGCCTTAAGACATCAAACTTGTCTGTAATGTTTTCTAATGCTTCCACAAACTTGTGACCACTTTTACCCTACACAAAAACTCATTTTAGACTCATTGGAAGCATCAAAATCATCAAAATAATTCATCTTCCTCAGGTTCCAGCACAGACCGAAACAGTGCACACATATTCAAAAATATGGATTTTTCAACTTCCAACACTTATACCACTTGATTCTTGTTTTCAAACTCTCATTCATGCATGGGAAAGCATGATTTTAACTCTTCTATATCAAATGGAAAATTGGACAGCATCTCCCCTATTTTCTCATGATTTTCCAAATTTACAAAAGTCACAAAACAACTTCAACAATAACCACAACAACACCAAAATGCTCCTTTCAACAAGAGGAAGCATTTACAACCAACAAATGGCTTTAAATCCCTCTCTTTCTCACTTTTCTCTCAAGAACCCTAGGTTTTGAAACTTGAAAAAAAGGGGCTCAAATCAGATTTTGAGACCATGGAAGAGGAAGAGAAGATCACAAGGAGCAATTCTATGTATATCACAAGATGTGTTTCATGCTTACCTTGAATCTTTACCAAGCTTTTCTCCTCTTTGCTCCACCATGAATGGCGTCCTCCTTGCTCCTCTTTCTGCCCAAAAGTCGGTCTAAATGGCTGGAGGTGAAGGGAATTTGATGATTTAATAAATCATGCATTAATGGAATGGAAGGGTGAGATCTCATCTTAGGAGGTTAATCTAAGGGTGGAGATTTTGCCACACACATGACACTTTCCTTCTTCTCATTGGCCACTTAAAAGTAAGTAATGATGGCTGCACATGGAGAGGGAAAAATCTGTTTGGGTTTTGGTTACACTAACCAAACCAAATTTCATTCGGTTACTTCTACCGATTACACTGTTTACCGGTAAATATAACTTTATTCCGGTAAATCTTTTTCTACTTTTATGGAGATGTTTTCCTCCTCATTTAATCTCCATAATTCCCTCTTGAATATATTAAAATCATCATCCTCAAAATTTCCCTTGATCCATCCAAAATTAAGAGGATTAATTTATTCTACCGAAAACTCCTGAAAACGAACAATTTTAGAATAAACCACTTTTGGGGCCTTATAATTTTTTATATTTTTCATTGATATTTTAGCCCTTCTTCTTTCCCCAAAATACCTTCTAAATTGTCCCAAATTAATTTTTGTAACAAATTATATTTTTGGGGATTTTTCGGGCCTTTTCCTCATTTTCGGGAAAATCGCCTTAATCGTACTTTGGGCAATAATTTCGTAAAATACTGTAAATTTCACTAAATTTCTATAGACTCTGCTTTTTGGTCTTAGGGAACTCCTGATACCTTAAATAAATATTTTCAACCTTAAATCTTTAAAATTCCATAATTCCTCATCCAGACCGAATTTCAACAATCG
>JANTPZ010131549.1:0-11333 GCA_025593235.1 Vachellia pachyceras
ATTTCAATTGTTTCCCTCAACTATTTCCCATTAGCAATACTTGTAATTTGTTTTAAATTTAAACTTAAACTTAAATATTAAGAACTTAAACAATTTTCATAATATTATCTCTCATTTAAATACATCCACCACTTTTTCAATTACAGCTCTTATTTAGATTGCATATCTTCATTGGCAGTTGAAGCTTTTGCTTTGTATGATTTTTTCCCAACATCTTGTAGGTTGTGTTTAAAATAAAAAATTTAAATGCCATAAAATATTATACAATTATGCCTGAGTTCAATTTTTTTCATTGTTATATATTAGTACACAGTTACTAAACTAATATATTGATCAGAATTGTAACTGCGAAAATGTATCTATTTCATTTTTAATATTAATGAAAATGGTAATTGGTGCATGTTGTTTCAAATTCATAACTTGTAGTTTCAAATTTTTAATTTTATTTTACTATATAAATTACAATATAAATAGAGACTCACGTTGTTACCAAAAAGAATGAGATCATGTGATCTTTTAAATTGTTTATTTTATCCCTCTAACTACTATATTCATGTTGACAAAATAAATTTCCTACAAACATTAGTGTGTAATCAATTTTACCTTATTCATTTTACATAAAATAAAAATCTTGAGAAATTTCGTTTGTATTTAATTTTAGTTAGATTGTACAATGTAATCTTTTTACGAATTGAGTAATTGTTGATATTGTATGCACTTTGTATTATTTATGCAATTAATTATCTATTGTTACATATACGTAATATACCATTTTAAAATATTTCCAACAAAAATTCCATATTACTTACATGCGTATAACCTATATACAAAAAACACTAATAAACAGTATTGACAACATGTTTAAGGATATTAACAACTTCACGGATGACACTGACAACACTTCAGTATTTAGGTGACAGCAAAAAGTTACAGATTTTCAAAATGATAAATTAATGTTAAGATTTTATCTTGACCTAATATTTTCTTGTCATTGCCAACAAAACAAAACAGGAGTGACATACCTACACATGCCTATGTAACATAGAAATTCACCCAAAACATTATGAGCTATACCAACCTTAAGGTCTTGCATTTTTTTTCCACATATAGCTACTCAAGTTTAACTTGGGTTTGAATTATTGCATGCTCGTTTTGTGTGTCCAACTTGAATGTATGAGCTACATTGGTACATCTTCTTGTTTTGAAACTGTGATTCTTGTCTTTTAGTTCTTGGCTTTACAGGGGTCAAGTAGTCTTAGGTGGTGAGAAGAGTGGTTGACCAACTATATTGTCCAAATAATAGTTGTTAGGATCTGGCATATCGATTGTAACAACTGGAATCATCAACCTGCTATACATCTTTTCTTGGGGTGTTATATTGTAGCATTTGTCAACATAATCATACACATTTTGATGAATAACTTTGATGGATGCATAAACGTATGGACATGAATACGTAACATTTGCCATGTTGCACAGCTGCACCCCCCTCAAACAATGATTGACTTGTAGGGCTCCAGTTAATGTATAGACATATATCATACCCTGTATGTAAGGCACTGCATGCATGTGTTTAGATCTGATTACATTTTCCATAAGTCTTGCATCTTATGTTTGGGCCTACACTATTTTCCACTTACTCATTGCCATGCTTGTTGCATACAACTTCTTCGCTACTTTCTCTCTATGCTCACAGATTAGTTGGATAACATTATACCATCTTTCTTTAACGATCCAAACATTAAATGATTCATCAAGGTTCACTGTTATATTATCCCAGCATTTATATGGAAACCTGCTCATGGCCCACCTATAAATATCACCATGACCTTATCAACCACTTAAATGACTGTTGACTGAAATTCCTTATGTTAGCCATTGCAATATGGAAATCAAATTCAAGTCTTGCATATGTTAACGCGTCAAGCAATTCTAGCCCATCTTGCATTGAACAACCTCTCATCTTCCTCTTATCTATATTTAATTTAATCATTACGCACTGAAGTTCTTTTTAATATGCCTATAACAATACGCATGTCAGTCACCTCCAAATATTGCTTGAAAAGCACCGATTATTGCGTTATGATGGTCATGTTGGAAATTGTGCCTTAGGGGCCAATCATATACTTCACACATTATTTATTTTAATATATTTTCTCCATTTAATTATCATAACTTTTGCATGTTTATTATGATAATTGCATCCATGGGCAAATTATGAATATTGTCCTAAATGTCCCTGGTCGGTTATCTATGTGGCAACAAAGATAAAGTAAGACCAGTATGACCTTGATAAGGTATGGAGATACAAGTCAAAGTCATAGGCACTTGTAAGAGTACAAGGTGCTGGACCGACCCGCTATGAGAAAAGCTGCATGGATTAAGTCATTAGCTTATCTCATATGTAATCACGTCACAATGCCCTTTCACCTGAGATCATCATGGATTCCTGCATGAAAGTCACTAAGCTTTGATCTAGTCAAAAGTTACCTTTGACCGGCTGATGATAAATGCTATAATCGGGCTTAGGGGTTTTCATGTGGAGGAATGTGAGTGATTAAGATGTGATTTGTCCCTCACATTAGTTGAGAGATATTACTGGGCCCTCGATGAGTAAGTCTAAGAAATGTATGGCCATACTGTAACGAAAAAGGGGTTTTCGTTTCTTTGATAAGACAACTCAGGGATCGAGAAAGTAATGGTCGGGAATAGGAGGACGACGTCATCCATGCCTCATCCTTAACCAAGATATCGCGTGACAAAAGGGACGTGATGTGGTTGCATAAAAGGTTGTATCGTGTTAACGATCCCCGTATGATTTGGGTAGTCGTAATATCTTGCTAGAGACCGCTTGCGACTTGTGGGCTTGTGGTGAGATTAGCCCACTGCCAACTTTATATAGGCCGATAGGGTCGCATGCAAGAACAGCCCAACATGAGCTTTTAATTCTAGGGTTTATTCGAATTTTAAATATATATGTATATATATGTTAAAATTCAAAATTGCACAATATTATCTAAATAATATTTGTGTGTGTTAGTTTAATATTTAATTTATTTTATAAATTAAATAACTAGCATTAATTTAATTTATAAAGATAAATTAAATTCGTTGGCTCATTATTTGGATTAATTAAATGGATATGATTCGATCAGATCAATTTAATCCAAATTAAGATTTCAAAATTCGAATTTCACATTTTGAATTTCAAATTTCAAATTTCAAGATTAGATCTTGAATATCTTTTGAATTTCAAGATTAGATCTTAAATATCTTTTGAAATTCAAATTTCAATATTAGATCTAGAATATCATTTCAAATTTTGAATTTCAAGATTAATGAAGATTAGATCTTGAATATCTTTTGAAATTCAAATTTCAAGATTAGATCTTGAATATCATTTCAAATTCGAATTTCAAGATTAGTAATGATTAATCTTGAATATCTTTTTGAAATTATAATTCGGATTTTTCAAGATTAATAAAAGATTAATCTGGGATTATAATGCACTCCATGAGCTCTATAAACATGAGTGCTCATGAACAGTAGTAGCATTCTATTCTGAATTTGAATACGCTCTTGAGCCACGAAACCCTAGAGAGAGAGAGTGAAACGAAGAGGCGCTAGCATGCTGCTGTTGTTAGAGACTGTTCGCGTGGATACCGATAGAGGGAGGTGATCAAAAGAACGTCGGCTCCTCATGATCGGAAGCAAGAGCGCGGAAGGTTGTGGAATCTGAAGAGATCCAGACGCAAAGGAAGGGACGATCTCAAAATGCAAAAGGTACACCTTCATCTCCTCGATCTAAACGCCTTTGATAGATCCGTATTTGGGATTAGAAAAATTTTAAATTCCGCTGCATGTACGTCCTAATCTCAACAGGTCAGACACAATTGTTATTTGCATTGAACCAATTATTCATTTAATCATGTGCAAGAACCATGTCCAAACATCCAATGTCTTCCACTTCACAATATCCATTGCAAATGGGAACTTTTCATTGTTTGCATCGTACTCTGAAGTAGACAACAATGTCCCTTTATAAGTCCGCCATCAATATACAATATAAATCTAGCATTGGTAACAAACCCCTCTATAGAGCATCCGTATACTGTGAATATACGCTCAAATGTATTGATACCACTAGCCACCCATTCAGCAACAGTTTTTCCATCACTTTCCTTTGACCTTTCACAAGTCCATGGTATTAACATATAAAATTGATGAGATCTGCAATGTATGTTCTCCAATGCTTTCTCCTTCTCCCTATATGCTTGCTTGATGATGTAATCTCTTGCCAATCTCTTTCTAATTTCATTTGGTCTCATTTCAATGTGATCCCTAACCTCTTCAATTATAAATAATGATGTCGGTAAGCACTTCCAACATGTGTCACTTGAAGATTTTCTTGGCTGCTATGCACATGTTCATTTCTCACATGTAAGAAATTAGTGCTACTCTCAACTGCGCTTAGAGTTATCCTCCAAGGACAACATTCAACTTTGCAGCTTACATACATTTTGTGCCTAGCATTGTTGACATATTGGTACTCAAATTTGTGTGCAATGCTAAACTTTGTAGTGCCTTCTTGAAAATGTCCACATATGGAAAAGTTTAACCCACTCCTAACAATTGTTTCTTCCATTTACAAGAATTCATCTCAAGTATTGGTGTTGATGCACTTTGTACTCCACATATTAGGCTTAAAACCTTCTACGCTACCTCCATTAGTGTCACTTTCAACAAACACTTTCCTCACACACAGCTTCATCAATGTAACATCTTTGTTCCGAAAGTCCTAAGAAGTGATCAATCATGCATGCATGATACAAGTTATGTTAAGATATTAACAATAATGGTATAGACATTAACAACTTCTGTAACAACACAAATTGTCACTTACACGTATGTATCATCTATTTCTTCTAGTTTGTTATAATGACTTTGACATGTTATGTAAACATGTACACTATTCCAATTATATTCAAATAGGTTATCAATATCACTATCATCAATGAGATCTACTGTATTATCATAAAAGCTCACAGTGTATTTAATGTAACAACTATTTCCATCTATATCAAACCACCCTCATGTTATTGCCCTCAAATCTTCCATCTTCATCCCCTTATTTATCGATTTTACCCTCACGCTCCCACCATTATATTTACATTCACCATTAATATTATCTACAAACTTCCCACCTACATGAAAAACATACAAGTGCCTTTGAAGGAGTTTGATCCATATTAGATGTCATCTTGCATGCTAACCTGCAAAAAAATTCATGAACATATTAGCTACCCACCAATAATTTTTTTCTTTACTTTATAGAATGAGCACAACATACATACTTCCTCCATGGAAAACTTCATTTATTTTTGACAATTACATGTATGCTATTAACTACACATATCACACATCTTTCTTGTTCAACCTCGCACATGCAGTCACGTACGTCATCACCCCCAACATTCTTCCTCTCATTTTCCCTAAACCTGATTTTTCATACCCAATCATCCTTACTTACCAATATTTACTTGAAAGAGGCTTTATCAATAGTAACATATGTCAGGCTTGCATTCTAATGAATGGATCCATCTTTTGGAGATGCCTATCTTAGGAAGTAGGAAATTTTGTTGTTGTACAAGCTTAGGTGCTTCGATCCACATCATCAATCACCTACTACTCAATCAAAACCCTATTAGACACTACCCTATCCATATGTAACTCATGCCCTACAAAGCATACACCAAAAAAATAAAAGTCAACACACCAAGATAAATGTCATCCATTTTACGTAAGTTATTCTCACCCCGTCTTCACCTTCAAACCCACTCTCACCCACAACCAAACTCAATCAACGTCAACTATGACAACAACACAGTGTTATTTTGAGTTACTATGTTTGTGTCTTACATTGCTTTTGATCTTTTATTACTTAATGGACATTTTTGTCATTTTGCATAAATATGAAAAACCTAGATTGCTGACAGATAATACTGGGTCTGTTTGGGAAAGCGGTGGTGAAGTATTTTTACCATTTACGAGGTAAATGTGTGAAGGAGATTATCTCGTTTTGCTGAAAAACACTATTGAACGTGCTTTTGGGGTGTTTAGAAGCTTTGCCAAACACCCCCACTATGTCCTTTACCAAATTGATGGCACCAAATGGGTTCAAGGAATTCAGAAGGTATTTTCTGGTCATTTTCCTCTTTTTTTTGTTTTGAAGGTATTTTGGTAATTTCATTTAGTAATAGGTTGTAGTTAAGCTATTTTAAAGAAGGGTAAAGGTTCAAAATTAACTTTATCTTTTGTGAGAAGAGCTATCGGCACCATATATAAAAAATGGTCACAAAAATGCCATCAATCATCCTAAAATGCCATGACGTTTAATTTAAAGGACATTGACCGTTAGTGTTAAAAAGTTTAACCATCTTGTTGATGTGGCAATATCCTTCCATTGTGCTCTCCTTCTTCCACCAGAAACATTAATTAAACCTAGAAAAATCTAATTATTTTTGCCGTACTCATGCATGCGACCCTAGCTTTCCAATTATTGCCGCTGAGCTCAACGTGCATATGATCGACCTTTCTCCATATCTAGCCACGTCCCTATCAGCTGTGTGAATAGTGACCATTAGATTTACCCTTAAAACCATGGGAAACACACTCACATTTGCCACATAAAGCCCTTCCACTTCCCATGTCACTCTTTTCTTGTTCCTCGCAGATTCATTCGAAATCCTACCCATCTAGTAACTTCCCATCTGATGTGCGAACATAAGGGTGTCGATAGATCCCTCAATGCCCTTGAACTCTCTTCCTTCACAGATCGAGGTTGGTGAGTGAATAACCCTATATCCTTAATCTCTTACTTGATTATCAAAGCAGCGGAGAAGAAATGAAGGTGAAAGTGGTGGTAATGGAGAAAGCCATGGATATTATTAATTAAGGCTGAATAAAACTAATTGTAATTTTGATAATATCAAGACCTTCTTGTGTTGTTTCTTGTACATTGTCATCCAAGTGTGCTTTGAAGTCTTGAATCTGTTGTAAAAGTAGCATTTGCATTTTGAGTCGACAAACAAAAACATAGGCGATCTTGATTTTCAATCGGTGGATTATGAATAATAGAAGTTGTTCTTAGCCCTACGTGTCATAAACAACCAAGTGACAAACTTTAGCCGGGAACAATCTTGAATTGATGCAGAGGAGAGAAGGGAGAGGGAGTGATGCTCATCCGTGGAGTGTAAAGAAGACCTTCTTTGTTTTTTTTAATTAGAGCTGATACTTAAAAGGTGCTAGATCAGCTTAAAATGTTCATGAGTTGTCTACTTGTGAATGGTCAAACCAAAGATGATGTGGCCTTCTTGTTCCAATGTCATAGGTTTTGGTCAAACTTTTTAACACTAACGGTCAATATCCTCCAAATTAACAGTCATGACATTTTTGGGCCGTTTTGAATGATTGAGAATATTTTTGTAACCATTTTTTATTTATTGTGCTGATAGCTCTTTTCGTAAGAGATAAAGGGTAATTTTGAACCTTTACCCTTCAAAGAAAGGATGTTATATTTTTGCCCCTTTTTAAATATTTATGGGCACTTTTGTGTTTGAGAAAAATTTATTGTGTTGGAGTACATTAGATATAAATGCATAAGTATTTTTGTAACTTAACATTGTTGTATTTTCATATTGAATATTGATGCGCAACATTTCCATATGTGCAAATATTCAAATTTTCATGGAGAAAAATTAATTGATTCAATGTTTGATCTTAATAGTTTTAATTCATTTATAATATTAATTCTTATAATTAAATAAGATATCAACCTAGAGTTCGCATTGTAAATAGAATAAAACTTGAGAAATCAAAACATATGGTTTAAAACAATATGGATCAAAACCAAAATGACGATAAAGATAAAGCAGAACATATTTTTTTGTGGAAGTATTAAACATTTTATTAAACCAAAAGGTGTCTAATAAATATTCATATAAATTCATAGAAATAACTAAGATTTAATGCCCAATCACACTAATCAAGAGTATAACTCTTAATACAAGGAAGAAGTCACAAAATGGGAAGCTTGCTTATTAGCGCTTGAAGTTACATTTTTCAATATGATTTATTGTTTACGAAATAAGTATATGAGAGAAGTTTTTTCTCGACTTGTGTAAACGTGATTCTTCAATGCTTTGACAAACAAATACGAAACTTTCTGCCTAACTAGAACATGTTATGTATATGCTTGACTAGGCTATGACCATGCTTGATTTTTGGCCTAAATTGGTAATATTTGATTTCTTAGTGTTTTTGACGAAGAGGAATACTTACATATTCTTGAAGTGTCATATCTTCTATACTCTACCCAATGAAAATGTTCCAAATATCTTCTATTTTGGATCATATGTCCGTTAAATTTCTCCGGATTATTTTTCATTCTCCACAACTCATTATAATAGGTATTTATGGAATCTACAATAAAAAAAATAGCTATAACATTTTCATTTAGTAGAGCATGGATAATGATGCACTCCAAGAGCATGTAAGTATTTCTCTTTCACCGATGTGATTGGCTCTAATTTCTCGTAATACGATCAATGCCATGTTCAAGGTCTAATAGCTTTCAAATATATTTGTATGTGGTAGTAAAAAACAATTCTTATCACCCAACTTGGTCTAGGGTGATTATCCTACTTTTGTTTTTCTCAACTATTACCGGAAATGCAGACTGGCTAGCACGGGTTGACGTGCCAGCCCGCTAACACCTCCCCTGTTGGCGGGCTGCAGAAATGCAGCCTGCTCCCCAATTGGCACTCCAAAATATATATATTTTTTTAAAAAAATTAAACTTCCCTTTTTTTCCTTTTCAATTTTTTCTCATAAGATTGTATAGTCATATGATTCTTTTCCCACCAATAAATTTTTAATAATAACATTTTTCAAGTTTTCAAAAAATATAAGTATTAATGTTTTGTTATAATTTTAAATATAGTATTATAGGAAGTTGATATGAAAAATAAAATATTTTATATTTTTTTGAATATATTAGGTATTATTTATCATAAAAAATATAATTTAATAGTACTTTTATCTTTGTAAAAAATATTAAGATGAAAAAGGTAATAATATATAAAATATAATAATTTAAAAATTAAAAAAAAAATAAAAACCGGGTTGGCGGGCCAGTCATACCCTGCGGGCTAGGCGGGACAGACTGCATTTTGCCAACCCAAGCCTACCAGAATATGGCGGGCTGGGGCCCAACCCGTGTGCTACTCTCAACTTATCTTGCCCAAAGTGACCAAATATGGTTGAGCCTGGTTTTTTAAGTGATACAAATCTATTAACAAACTTTTATCGAAAATGCTGCCAACACTATAAATTTTTTTGGATGTTAAAATATCTAAAACCTTTCAAAACAAAAAATGGCACGTTTCTTAAAATAGAATAATTTTTGTTACTTTCTGTAGTGAGTTTCACAGTAATTTTTTGAAAGTATAAAAACACCCTTGACTCAAAAATGGTAAATGTACAAAAATACCCATTAACTTTTATCTCAAACTCATAGAACATCATATATTTTTTTTAAGGTGTAAAACAGTAAAAGTATTCATGAATATTCAATGAAACTACTAAAGTAACCCAACTTAGAAATAAACTTACTAAACCACTCCAACGTAAATATCTATCTAGCATTCAAATTCCACACTGTTGTTGTGAACGTGGCATGGAATTTAATTAACAAGTAAATTACTATTTCTCCTCATTTGCTTATACGTATAAGTCACTAACATATTTTACTATAACCAAGTAAAAATCTTAAACGACATTAATTATGTCTTAAAATGTAATAATTTTATAATTTTCCCCTCTTTAATATACACCCTACCCCAATAGTATAAAATCTATATAATAATAAATGAATGACAAAATTGTATATTTATGTGAAAATACCTCTATTAGTATAAAGTAGGGGTATTTTGGTACTTCCATCTTTATTTTGAATGTTTATGAATGCTTTTGCACATCTGAAAATAATTAGTGTTTGACGCCACTTAAGGGAAAGCTTATATGTATTTTTTGCACTTTTATCATTTTAAGGCGGGGGCTTTTTGATAAATTATCTTCAGTAAGAAAATATATATATATATATATGCTTAAAATAAAAATATCATTAATTCTACCGTAGAACGTAACGGACATTAGTCTACTTTAACATACATACCATTTTTGCTCTAATTTGAAACATTTATAGCTACTTTTAAATTCAAGAAAAGATGTTAAACACATAAAAGTTTATAAGCAGATTTGCATCTTTACCACTTTTTTTTAGCCAATCAAATTTCAATGTAATCTGCTCAAATGTTTGAATTGTGGGTTGTTTTCTACGAGTTGCAAGGAATAATAATAAACTTCCTTTCAGAGAGAATGGCTCTTGGATTTTAAAAGATTAATTTAATGACAATTAACTGCCAAATTTTTTTATTAAAATATGATTTATAAACATTAACTCAAACAATTGTAAAACCTCAAGTACAAATACAGCATTTGAGTCTTAGGTCACTTCTAATAATTCACAACCAAAACCCCCATATTTACAACTGAATCCACGTTTGTAATAATTTTTTAGGAAAATATTTCGTAAATGTCATTCTCCTTTTTTCCTAGCCTTATTAATTAGCACCCGTTTTTGCACCATGCATAAAGGCCATATGATAAGTTGGTTACTGTGTGTGTGAGAAAATCTTGTGAGAGAAAAGTTACAGATTTCGAAATGACTTTACGGATTTTAATATGATTTTACAGATTTCAAGATATTTTTTACAGATTCCAATTTACTTTTTACGGATTTCAAGATGCTTTTTATCTTATCTTGCATGTTAAGAAAACGGGATTCCTAAACATGCACAATCATCAAGCAAATGACTTCCATATATTTATGCATATCTTCATTTTTCTGTGATTTTATAAAACTTTTCACATAATTAAATATATTGCATCATAGAAACCAGTATACTCATGTGGTCTAATACTTTTTTGAAGTCATAAACTTTGGATGAACTTTAAATTAGATGCAGCGAAAATAAAGGGAAAGCCCACCAGCAGAGCGATACAGTCTACAAGGGAGCTGGAAAACCACGTACCAAACAACCCCTCTTTGCTTTGCAGTCCAAGGCTCCAAGCTCCCCTCAATTGCAACAATGAGATCAATAACACTTTGACCAAAAATCAAGCAGATTGACTCAGGATTTCCTAGCTAATAATTCACAAGTTACAACATCATCCATTGATGAAGCAGACCTTCCAGCACCTATCACAGGAAC
>JANTPZ010131551.1:0-13966 GCA_025593235.1 Vachellia pachyceras
AGAGAAAGAAGGAAAAAAGTAGGAAAGATGAAAGAAAAATAAGGAAAAAAAGAGAGGAAAAAGCAAGAAAGAGAAAACCTAGGTTTCAAAACTTAGATCTGAAAACCTAGGTTTCAAACTAAGGTTTTGTAACCAAAATAGCTTTTTAGAAAAAAATTTGTATTTGAACAAAACCTAGGTTTTGGGTCAAAACCTAGATTTTAAAACCAAACCTAGATTTCAGAATGGGTTTCCAAACAAACCCTTACACTCTCTTGCCCTCTATAATATCTATAATAACGATACCTCTCATCCACTCACTATGCCTTCTCTGTCTCTCTTCCCCCCCCCCCTCCCTCATTTTTTATTTCGTCATTCGTGAAACTTTTTTGTATTCCAAGAGTGTTACTTTAATAGTAGAGGCAACAGCTCTAGAAACAAAATAAATTAAGCCTATATGTAAATAGAGTAACTTGGTCTATATCAAAGGCAAAAAATGGTTCACTAAATAATTTTTCAGAAACTTAATTGATTTATTTTTTACTTTTCTATGGTTGGTTAGAGCAGGCTGGCCAAATCCTTTTTTTAAAAAAAACAAAACAAAAGCAAACACATATATACATGATGTATAATTACACTGAAATTATATAAGAGAGAATAAAATCATTTATCTTACATTATTAACTAAAAAGAAAACTTTTATGAATAATGAAACTATGTTAAACTTGTATTAATTTTTTAAATTTATTATATCTATTATAATTTCTTTTTTAAAATTAAATATTATATAAAATATATAAATATTATAATTTCTTATTTTTCCGCATAAAGGAAAAAATTGAAGAAGATGAATGTAAATATTAGAGAGAATTGGAAAGAAATGTATGTGGTACCGTTAAAAAAGTTGAGAGGGGAGAGAGAATTTAGAAGAAATTAAGAGGGAGAAAATCATGGGATAATGGAGAGGAAAATAATGAGACCTAATAGTTGCAATAGTTAGAATGTAATTGACTAATAGGTGAAACAATAAATGACTAATAGGAGAAGGAATAACTGACTAATAAGATCGTGAAAACGCAAAATAGAAAAATAAGTAAATTATATTTAATGATATAGAAAAGAAAATAATTATTTTTTGCTAAGCACGTTTCTATTAGAGGCGATCTTATCTGAAACTCTTTCAGATACAAAACGTGACCCTACTTGATTCAAACATTATTTCATCAATATCTTTGTTTTACAAGAACAAATGTTATAAGAACAAAATTATGAGTCGGTCAGAACATTATGAAATTTTATATGTTCAAAAAGTTATTTTTATCTAAATTTAAAATATTTGATGCTAAATGGGTATGTTATATATTATATATATATAAAAAAGTCAAAGATGCTACTGGAAATTATACTCTTATATTTAATCAAAAAATTTGATAGAATCCACATTTTTCTATTATGAAAAATTAGTGAGAATATATGTATTATGTGCAATTTAAAAGGAGAAAGACATATACGGACAATCAAAATATGAGAATTCCAAAATGGTTACTTGAAATGGCTTAATTTATATGAAGTTCTTAGGGCTATTCAGAATTTTTTTTTATGAAATGACCTAATCACCCTTAGTGAAATTAATTGTTGTTTCCCTTATTTAATTACAAAAGGCATCCATAATTTCATTTAATTACAAAAATGCCACCGCCTTCATTTTTTACTCCCTTTTTTTGAAAAAAGGGCGCGAATTTCAGTAGCAAAAAGTCTCTTCTATAGTAGTACTTCAACGGTTAAAACTGTTGCTTATTAAACTATTGTTATCATTGATATGTAACAAAAAAAATTTATTAAAATCGAATATCACTATCTTAATTGTTGTTATCATTTGATAAATTAAAGTTGTTAATTATCAATTTATTGTTGTCATTTGGTGATATTTAAGTAATTTTTCTAAAATTTAATCTCAAACAGATGCCAAGAACGTCACAAAAATAATTAAACCATTTCGCTCCTATTTTTAGGATTCACATATTTCAAAGTAATTTTTCTATTACTCTCCCAATTCAAAATACAAATGACTATTTATTTATATATTTTTTACATTTTTATATTGCATATTAATATATGTTTGACTATACAAAAATAATGATACAACTGTGCAGCCATTAATCAAATATAATAATGAGCAGAATAAATTGTGGTGCCCATTTCAAACTCGACAATGACATGAATGAATGAATGGTACATGAATAATAAATGAAGGCTAAAGTATACTTTTAGTCCTTTATGTTTGTGTCAGGTTTCACTTTTGTCCTTTAAGTTTAAAAAGTACACTTTTAGTTCCTTAAACTTAACACCGTCAGTCTCTCTTAACGGAAATTGCTGATTCATCAAACTTAACGGAAATTGCAAAATTTGAATTTAACATTTTGAATATTGAATTTCGAAATTCAAGATTAGATCTAGAATATCTTTTGAAATTTGAATTTCAAGATTAGATCTAGAATATCTTTGAAATCCAAAATTCAAGATTAGATCTAGAATATCTTTTGAAATTTGAATTTCAAGATTAGATCTAGAATATCCTTCTGAAATGAAAATTCGAATTTTTCAAGATTAATAAAAGATTAATCTTTTATTATGTACTCTATGAGCTTTATAAATATAAGTGCTCGTGGACAGAAGAGGCAATCCAATTTTCGAAATTGAGTCAATCCTTGAGCCAAGAAACCCTAGAGAGAGAGAGTGGAACAAAGAGGCGCTAGCACGCTGCTACTATGGGAGACTGTTCGCGTGGATACCGGTAGAGGGAGGCGATTGAAAGAACGTCGGCTCCTCATGATCGGAAGTAAGAATGTGGGACATTGTGGAACCTGAAGAGATCCAGACGCAAAGCAAGAGACAATCTTGAAATGCAAAAGGTACGCCTTCATCTCCTCGATCTAAACGCCTTTGACAGATCCGTATTTGGGATTAGAAAATTTTAAATTCCGCTGCGTGTACGTCCTAAAATCCCAACAGTGGTATCAGAGCCCAATTGTGCGTTTAGATTGTTCGTTTGATTTCTTAGCCATCAAGTTAGCCCATAAATGCATTCATTATAACAAGACAAGTGGCATTGTGTTGGAAGAATCATAGCCGTTGGATCAAGAAACTTTGCAAGATTTAACCACAACCCTTGGATCATGTAGCCACTTGATTAAATCACTTATTGACCTCCATCTTCAGCTAAAAAGTCGGTCAAGATGAGGAGAGAAAGAGGAAAACCCATGGAGGAAGGAAAGGAAGCAAAAAGAGCTAGTTCAAGCCAAATCTTCAAGGTAGAATTTCATTCTTGCATGTAATCTTATATATTTCTTCACTTCTACCACTCCTCCTCCATTTAATTGGTTTATTTTCCTCTATGGTGCTATGATTGAAGAGTTCAAGAGAGGGTTTTTAAAGAGGCTAGAGTAAGAAAATCAAGAGGAGCAAAAATTGGAAGTGGTAAGTGGTTCAAATCAACTCTATGCTTGATTTAATGCATGTTGATATTTGGTTTGAGTTTATTTGAGTTTGTTTGTAAATTTTGGTATGGAATTACTGTTCATGGGTTGCTGAACGAAATGGTTCTATATGAAAAGAGATGTTTTGATGCCAAATAATGATTAGAAATTGGTCTAGGAATGAGATTATGCATAGATATGCAAAGAGATCTTGTAAAACTCCATTTTCTCCAATTTCTGTACAGTTTCGTGCAGCTACAATAATGAAGAGAAAGAGTGTGATTTTGAATGTTTTGATGCTTTCATTGGCTTTATAATGCAAAATTATGTAGGGTAAAATTGAAGCCACAACTTCGGAAGCATTAGAATGACATTTGGCAAAGTTAGAAGCAAAGGATCTTTAAGTGATTGAAAAGGAAGTGGTTTGATATTGATGCCAAATATACTATGGCATGTGTAGGAATACTAAAGTGCCAAGAAGAGTTTTAAAGTGACAAGTATAAGTGGAAGCCACCTCAAGTGCCATTGGAAAGTTAAAGTTATAAAGTAGCAACACTCCTAACTTTGGCATCTACCTTGTATTGATTTATATATTTGTTCATTGCCATGTTTGATATGTGATTGTAGCCACTTGATTTGTGAAACCTTGCTTATGTGAATGCATGGTGATAGCTATGCAATGATTGCCTTGGCTTTGTGAAAACTTAATTAAAGTAAGGTTTATTGTTTTGTTACATGGCATACTTGTTTCCATTTGATAATCATGCACGTAGATGTCTTATTAGAGTTGCTTGCTATTGGGATTTCTTTGAAATCTCACCCTTTTCAATAAAAAAAACATAGGCACAAGCTCAAGGAGCAAAGGCAAAGGAAAATGGTGCAAGAGGGAAAGGTAGGTGGCATTCCAATAAAAAAGAAAAGGATGCACATGTTGTTTGTTTTATTTTCTTGTAAATGTAGATGTATGTGCATCTATAAATTCTTGGATGAATGTAAATCAAACTACGACACTAAGTCATTTATGTGACATGATATATGGAATATCATATTTGAAAGTATAATTCATAAAGGAAGTGAAAAGAATATGCAAACTTGGCTAAAGAAGGGTCCAATGCCCTTTCCAATCTCTTAACTTTGTGCTATGAGGAAAAATAGTAAACAAATCCCAATTGATCTGAAACTTGGTGGAAAAATAGTTCATAAGGTTTAAAACAAGCCAAAGTGTGCCAAAATTGGACGTTTGTGCAAGAAGTTATGATTTTCCAAAGTTAAGAGAAAAACCTGGAAAATTGAAAAATGACCATATGAATAGTGTAACTTCACGCAATAAATTGTATCAATTGGGTAAGTTTCTAAACAAATGGATATTTTTCCTCTCTAGGGATTGTTGTAAGTTTCATTTAGAGACTTGAACCACTCAATTTCGAATTTTGTGGAGTTAGTTATGAATTTTCAAAATTAGACAAGAAATCTGGAAAAATGACCAAATGGATAGTAACCTCAAACTGAAATTTTCAATTTCACTTATTTGGTCAATCTAAGTTGTGTAAGGCCCTAAAGTGATTCAATAATGATCTAATATGAAGCTACTGAGGTGAAGTAAGGAGTATTACAACTTAAATCAGAACATTTATTCATAGTTACCTCCGCAGTATCTCATATTTGTGCTTGCAATTGACCCCAACTCCCCCTCTGCTCCATCTCACATTGGTGTTCATGACATAATGTAATCTCGTCATCAAGCTTCTATGTTTAAGTGTGTTTCCATCTTCTAGTTAAAATTGGCTTTCTCCCTTTTGATTTGGATGTTAAGACATAAATGAAATTTTTTTTTGTGTTGAGATTTTATTTATTTTCCCAATTTTATTTTCTCTTTTCCAAACATTTATTCACCAAAAATTCATGGTTACAATACGTTAATTCTTTCTTTCATGTTGTCTATTTGAATTAGTTGTCAGAATATTTTTTCCAGTTTGATGTATCTTATTGTACTGGAACATTTGGAGATTATCCGATCTAAAGTTTATGCTTTTAACTCTTTTTGATGTACTTCGAGATGGCATTAAATCTAAAAGTTGTTCTGCTCTTCCAATAATGCATCTGAGTCACTGGTTGGAGATTAGATCTCAAATTTCTGTCATATCTTACAAAAATTGAATTTTAATCACACAACTACCACTTTGTTATTTATCTCTCCTTTTCTTCTTGTTTGGATCTTTTTCTAGATAGCATGAAGATATCAGGTTCATTTGAATGAATGAACTCTTATTCGAATAAGTGTTTGGAATACTTAGTTATGAAATCGTTGTTCTTTATTTGAGTGTCTTAAACATAAAGATTTCATTCTAATGACCAATTCAAATGGACTTTTTTTATAATTTAGTTATGAAATTTTTTAGCGTCATTGGAATATCTTGAAGATAAATATTTCATTCCAATTATCAAATGTAAATTTGAATGAACTTTTGAAAAACTTAAATACAAAATCTTTTGACTTCATTCTAATATCCTAAAGATAAATAATTTATTCGACTGATCAAACTTCTATTAGAATGAACTTTTGAAAACTTAGATATGAAATTATTTGACTTCATTCAAATATCCTGAGGATACATATTTTATTTGAATGAGATTTAGAAAACTCATATACAAGATCTTTTCACTTCATTTGAATATTCTGAAGATAAATATTTGATTCGAATGAGATTTAAAAAACTCATATGCAGAATATTTTGACTTCATTTAAATATTTCATTTAAAGGATCAGACTTTTATTCGAATGAATGTTTAAAAACTTAGTTATGAATAACATTCGCTTCATTTTAATTCCTTGAATATGCTGAAGATATCATGAATAAGAAAAGAGGGTTTATTTGAATGACTAATCCTTCATTCGGATGGAGTTATGATGCTTAGTCAAAAATATTTCAAATATTTCGCATATAAATTGATCAAGAGGAGTTCATTTGAATGTATAGTATTTCATCCGAATGAATCCTTGAATTGATATAAGTTAATATAGCAAGGCTTGTTCGAATTAGAGTTCCTTAAAATAATATTGACTTATCTACAAGTTTTCTTCTACAAATATTCTATTCATTAACTTATCTACAAGTTTTCTTCGACAAATATTCTAGTCATTCGAATGAATAGGAGTTCATTTTGATGAAGATTATCAAAATTGAAACTCCATATTCAAATGAGATTTAGAAAACTCGTATACAAAGTCAAAGTACATACATGGATAAAATACTGAACAGGTTCAGTATGTAGGAATCAAAGAGAGGTTTCCTACCTGTGTCTCATGGCATCCATCTTAGTAAGGATCAAATGTGATCAGCGAGATCGCATGAGCAATCCTTGGCCATTGGGACCATCATGTATGCCATGCTATATACTCAATCGGATGTCTCGTTTGCCTTAAGTTTAACCAACATATAACAATAGGATCCCAATGAGGATCATTATACTACTATCAAGAATATCCTAAAGTACTTAAGAAGGACTAAGGACTTGTTCTTGGTGTATGATGGATTGGATGATGACCTCTGTGTAACTGGTTGCACAGATGCAAGATTTCAAACTGACTAGGATGACTTAAGATCACAGTCTGGATACATATTCCTCATAAATAGTGGAGCAATGAGTTGGAAGAGCTCTAAACAGAGCATTTAATGGATTATGCAATGAAAGCTGAGTATATAGCAGCATCGGATATATCTATGGAAGTTGTTTGGATCAAGAAGTTAATTACTGAACTAGGTTTGTTACTTATACATTATGATTTTGGGAAATATTTTAAAAGTTGGGCAATTTCATTTAACCATGATAGGTGTTATTTCCAATTTAGCCCTTACCTCTTATATCATGGTTACCCTAATTGCAATCCAATCCCTTTTATACCATGATTAAGATTTTAAATGTTATTTTCTGTAGTTAAGTAACCATTTTAGGGGAAAAACATTGGTACACCTTGGCTTTGAGGTTTGATGAAATTGATATGAGAAGTTTTGGTAGATGATTTAAAGATTGGACAATGAAAAGTGAAGGGCCTGATAAGTACGGATTGGCCTTCTTCACTAGATTATGTTGGGAAATATGGAAGGTAATTAGGTGTCAATTTGTATTCGAGAGTGTGGAGGTAGATTGGTGGAGGTGTGTAGTGAGTGCAATGAGGATGGTAAGGGATTATGGTGAGGCTGCTGTTAGAAGAAGAAACATGATTATTAAAGAAGGTAATTATGAAAAGGTAGTTTGCGAAAGGTTAGTTAGCGATGAGGTTGCTATTAGAAGAAGAAACATGATTGATAAAGATGGCAATTATGAGAAGGTAGTTTGGGAAAGACCAGGTAGTGATGAGGTCAAGATAAACATTGATGCTACATTCTATCTGTTGAAAATTGTTCCCTACAACTAATAATTGTATTTTGAGTATTTTAATTAGTGAATTTTTCATTCTCATTATCCTAATATTTGCATGTTTTGTTATGATAAATTTTGGATAAATTATAGTGATTACCCTAAATGTTGATGGCCGATCATTTGTGCAAAGCAAAGATGAAATAAGATCATTATGACTTTGAAATGTATGGAGATACTAGTCAAAGTCAGATAACTATAAGAGTACAAGGTGTTGGATCGACCCGCTATGAGATAGCTCTATGGATTCATGTCATATGTTTGTCTCGTAAATGACTACGTCATTGTGCCCTTTGATTTGGAATCATCATGGATTTCTACATGAGAGTCACTTAACTTTAACTTAGTTAAGTCACTTTTGATCGAGAGCTGATAAAGGCTATGTTCAGGTTTAGTAATTTCTATGCAGAGGAATATTAATGGTTAAAATAGGATTTGTCCCTCACATTAGTAGAGAGATATTGTTGGGCCCCTCAATGAATGAGTCTGATTAATGTATGGTCATATTGTGATGAAAAGGTAGTTCTATCTCTTTATCATACTACTTAAGGATTGAGAAAGCAATGGTAAGGAATAGGATGATGACAATCTTTATGCCTCATCCTTGACCTAAATATCATGTGCAAAAAGGATGTGATGTAGTGGTATGATATATTATATCAATTTGCATATCCTTATGTGAATTGGGTAATTGTAATATCTTGCTAGAGGCTGCTTATGGCTTGTGGGTATAGGCATTGGCACACTACAAACTTCATATGCCCACAGAGTTGTACACAAAATGGCCCAACACGAGCTGAAATATTCAGATACATTGAATCAAGATTCAATGAATATTCTTAGTAGAATGTATGTATGCATGCATGTGTTTATATATAATATATTTTTCCTGTGAATATATACGTATATATTACTTATACTGAATGCACATATATTATACATGACAAAGATATAATATTTCATATTTCATTTAAAAGATATATCTTGGATTTAATTTATAAAGATATATGAAATTTTGATTCGTTTTAAAAGATAGAATAAATCTTGAATTTAATTTATAGAGATAAATTAAATCTTAATTTGAAAGATACGATATTGGATTTGATTTATAAAGATAGATTAAATCTTTATCTATCTTGATATTATATCTTATTTTAATTTATGGAGATAAATTAAATCTTATCCTTGTTTGACTCCTTATGAAAAATAAATACATTGGTTAAATTATATATGTTAGACAGATTTAGATAAAACCATCTTTATTTAATTTCTCAAATTTAAAGTTTCTGATAAGATTTGAATTTTGAAATAGATAAAAGATAGAATTTGAAATTCAAAAGAATAAACTCTGAATGTCTATAAATAGATTGTCAAAGCTCTCCATTTGATACACATCTAAATTCGAAAATCAAAGACTTGTGAAAGAAAGGAGAGTGAGAAAGAGATTCAAGTATCAGACGTAGAGACGTTAGCATTCGTTCGTGTTGAAAATTCCATTCGTGTAGATATTGGTAGAGGAATATGATATTAACTGTTGGCTTCTTGAAATCGGACAAGAAAGAAAAGAAAATGCCCCAAGAAAGGTATGCCTCTTGACTACATGATTTAAAAGCATTCAACAAATCCAAAGAAAGAATTGGAAAAATTTAATCTTCTGTTGTTACGTGTCATTTGTGTAATAGGTTAGATCAGCAATTAGTTGAAAGCTAAGCTGTCACTACCAATTGTAACCACTTTAACCAATTCAGTTAGTAACCGAATGAGAGTAACAATATAAGCTGAACTCAAGCGGTGTAAACAGTGTGCAAGAATATTATAGAACTTCTTTCCTCTTTTCTTTTCTCCATCTCTCGCTCTCTCGGCCTATACCAAATTGGTATCAGAGCCTTCTCTAACGATGGCACTGGGCACAAGATTTACATAGAGGCTCAATGATCTGGAGAGGCGCATGGACACCCACATGGACACCCATGTGGTAGTAACAGAGAGCAACTGGACCAAAACCCAGCTGACATCTCCGACCTTAAATTTTTCATGTCTCATTCAAGTTTCTTTAAAGGAATTAGTTGCAAGTGTTGCATCTCTCTCACCTCACAGCCAGGGTGACTCTAACGGCAGTATGTCAAGCTCCCCTCCTCAGAATCCACCTATACAGTTCGGATCCTATAAGCCAGCACCTTCCTATTTTCCACCAAGAAAACAAACTCGTGTTGAATTCCCGCAGTTTGATGAATTTGACTTCTGTTATTGGGCATATCGATGTTGAAAATTCTTTGTCATTAAAGCCACACCACTAGAGTAGAGAATAAGATTAATCATCATCCATTCAAAGGCAAGACTCTTAAATGGCACCTGAACCTTATGAAAACAAGATGTGATGATGACATCTCTTGGGAGAGCTACTTAACGCACATGGAAGCTAGATTCTCGGGTGCTAAACACATTAACCTAATGGTTCAACTGAAACAGCTATAGCAGTTAACCTCTATGGATGAATATATCAAAGCTTTCAATGATCTCTTGACCGAACTTGACATTCCAAAATAGGTTGCCATAGATTGTTTCTTAGGGTGACTTTATCTGGATGTCCAGTTGGCGATCGATGCTTTCAAACCATCTAACTTGCCAAGCGTGATGTAAATGGCTTGAATTCAGGAGTGTACAATTAACGTATAGTGCAGACCGCCTCTCACTTCCATTCCTTTGACTTGCTTATTTTACATGGGAACTCTACCATTCTCGACAACTGATCTATTGGTCACTCCCTATTATTATTCATACTCACTAAGGAATCCATAGCCAACTTAGAACAGTTCCTTAGCATTATCTAGCTCATCCATTCAAAAACCTTTCGTTACACTGTCCAAAAAGGATATGGAGAATTGTCATTAGTGAGGACTGTGTTAGTGTAATGATAAGTATGCTAGTTCTCACAAATGCAAGTAATTGCAAACCATGATGCTCATCATGCAGGATACGAACAAAGGAAAATTTGTCGACGCTGTGGAAACCTTAGACCCAAGGGCTACTGAGGAACCAATTGCTATCATTCATGCGATTTTCAATGATGGAGACGCATCTAATCTTAATGTTGAAGGCTTCATCAAGAAAAAGAGGATCAAGATTCTCATTAATACAGGAAACTCCCATAATGTGATCAACACCACATTAGTGAAATGATTGCATTTGCCAATTCATTTCGATCGATCATATCATGTGGGAGTTGCAGGGTGGTAGAATATGTTGGAAATTGTGCCCTAGGGGCCAATCATTATACCTTAGACATTATTTATTTTAATGTATTTTCTCCATTTAATTATCATATGTTTTGCATGTTTGTTATGATAATTGCATCCGTAGACAAAAATGAATCACTATTACAAAAAGTACTTTTTACGCCCTATTTTTAACCCAATTGGCGCCCTTTCTCAGGGGGTGTATATGTGAGGGGAGTAGAAAGGTAGGGCTTACGGCGCCCTATATTATAAAAGGCACTATATGTAAACTTACGTCGCCCTATTTTGAAATATAGGGCACCGTAAGTTTTTTTTTAAAAAAAATGTTATACGCCATGAGTAAGGAAACCAGAGAGCGTCGCTACTTGAGGAGCCGTTGGAGAGCGAGAGCTTGAAGTATCAAAAAAGAATGCAAGAATCAAACAAGAAAGCAAATGAGAATCAAACTTGGAAAGCTCTGGAAATTGATGGAGGAAGCTGCAGAACTCGCAGGGAAGAAAGCTATAAACCTTACTGTGACGATCTTTCCGACCGGTGGATGGAACAATGTGGCCTCCTTGAAATTGAACAATCTCTCCTCCACCAGCACTCTTCATTCCCATACCTTTATGCCTTCTCATCCATCCATAGAAGATGCTGAAACCAAAAAAAAATAGAGGGTTTATGCTCTCAAATTACAGCCAGGCCCTTAGCGGTAGCTTTTGATTCCTACTTTTTGATTCTGCGTTTCAACGTTTGGAATTATTCGGCGGTTTTGTTTCTTCTCTTGTGAACTCTAAGCACTCTACAACTGCTGCTGTCTGTAATTATAATCTCTCAGAGATTCCTCACACAAAAACAAAAAAAAAACTAGAAATTTAAAACCAGAATGAACATACAAACAACAGAAAAGTTATAAAATTACTCAATGCTTCTTCTCGAATGGTGTGCAAATGAAGAATTGCCATTTGCGGGTGTGTAAACGAAGAACACATGCGAGCTTTGAGAAGCACTATTTACACAGATGCCAACAGAATCGCAACGAACACGAACTCCGGCAGGCGAATCATTCTCGAATGGTCGTCAGTCCACAGATCTCCGAAATCTGATGTTCCAGTGGCCACCTTGAACGGCGATGAGGCGGAAAGTGAGAATGAGAAGCAATGCGGAGACCATATGCTCAAGCCTCCATCTTTCTCTCTCTCAAGAAGACGACAGGAAGCAGAAAAGAAGACGAAGCAGAGGCGCAAGTCGTCTCTGTTGAGCCTAACCAGAAGCTCAGGTAATCCAAGAGAAAGAGGAACTCGCAAACTGTGGAGAGCTTCACGCGTCACTCACAGACTTGGATGTGGTCAGGTGGAGGAGCTCATCGAAGAGGCTCCTGACCTAAATTTAAAAAGAAGTCTTTAGGCACCCTATCTTAAAGATAGGGAACCTAAAGTCTCTTAATTAAAAAAAAGAAGATTGTGTCGTGCGAACTGAGGGTTTTTGATGTCCTATATGGAGATAGGGCGCCATAAGGGCACCTTTTGGCGCCTTATATGAAGATAGGGGGCCAAAAGGCACCCTTTTGGCAACCTACCTTCAATATAGGGCGCCAAAAGTTGCTTTTGACGCCCTATATTAAACATAGGGTGCCTAAAGGCACACTTCTCCATTTTTCATAATTTCAAAAATGCCACCGCCTTCATTTTTACTCCCTTTTTCAAAAAACAGGGCGTGAATTTCAGTAGTAAAAAGTATACTCTGTAGTAGTGAATATTGTCTTAAATGTCCCTGGTTGGTTGTCTATGCGACAACATAGATAAAGTAAAACCAGTATGACTTTGATGAGGTATGGAGATACAAGTTAAAGTCATAGGCACTTGTAAGAGTACAAGGTGCTGGACCGACTCACTATAAGAAAGCTACATGGATAAGTCATTCACGTCACCATGCCATTTGACCTAAGATCATCATTAATTCCTGCATGAGAGTCGCTAAGTTTTGACTTAGTCAAAAGTCACCTTTAACCGGGTGATGATAAAGGCTATAATCGAGCTTAGGGGTATTTCATATGGTGGAATGTGAGTGATCAAGATGTGATTTGTCCCTCACATTAGTTGAGAGATATTACTGGCCCCTCGATGAGTCAGTCTGAGAAATGTATGGACATACTATAACGAAAAGGAGTTTTCATTTCTGAGATCAGACTACTCAATGATCGAGAAAGTAGTGGTCAGGAAGAGGAGGATGATGTCATCCATACCTCATCCTTAACCTAGATATCGTTTGATAAAAGGGACATGATGTGATTGCATGAAAGGTTGAGTCATGTTAACGATCCTCATGTGATCTGGGTAGTCACAACGTCTTGCTATAGGCCATTGCGACTTGTGGTCTAATGCTGAGATTAGCCCACTGCCAACTTTATATAGGTCTACAGGGTCACACGCAAGAGCAACCCAACATGAGCTTTAATTCTAAGGGGTTATTCTAATTTTATATATGGATATATATATATATATAAATTCGAATGGCAAGTATATTATATGTTAGTTTCAATATTTAATTTATTCGATAAATTAAATAACTAACATTGATATTCAAGTTTAATTTATAAAGGTAAATTAAATTTGTTGATTCATTGTTTGGATTAATTATGTGGATATGATTTGATCAAATTAGATTAATCCAAATTAGAATTGCAAGATTCAAATTTCATGTTTTAAATATCAAATTTCAAGATTAATGAAGATTAATCTTGAATGCCTTTTGAATTTTGAATTCCAAGATTAATAAAGATTAATCTTGAATATCTTTTTGAAATTCAAATTTCAAGATTAATAAATATTGATATTGAGTATATTTTGAAATTCAAATTTCAATATTAATAAA
>JANTPZ010131562.1:9288-30658 GCA_025593235.1 Vachellia pachyceras
AAAAATATTAAAAATACAATTATTAAATAATTAATTATATATTTACTAATTTAAAATTAATTCAATACTTAATAATAAAAATTAGTTTTAAATATTGTAACAAATAATAAATAAAAATTAACAATTAATTAAATACTTTAAAAATACTTACAATAATCTCCTCGGTCTCCTGCCTCAAGGGAGATCCATTTGAGTGTCTGTGATTGGTCACAAACATCTCCCCGTAGGTCGCCATCCGACCCTCCCTCCGTACCGTCTCATCCAGCTTCGAGTATGCGATGGAGAACAGCATCGATCCTGCCGTATGATGGATCGTCTGCTGGGACAGACTCCTCGCAGCCTTCCTCGCCATGGCCTGTTGCTCCGGCGACCTCCTAAACCGGACAAATCTGGCCCAGTCCGCCGCATCGACCCTGTCTGGGACGTCCGCCTCCAACTCCTGGATGGTCCTGGTCCCATATCCCTCCTTCTGGTGGTACAGGCGATTCCGCCTGTTCTTCCACCCTTCCCCCATCTTCGAGATGGTGAACTCCCTGTGCGCATCTCGTACAACAAACTTTCCCTGCAACAGATTCCAAAATTAAAGTTAGTAAATTATTTATTAATTGGAAAATATTAATTTAAATATTTGAAACAATAAAAATTTTACCTTCACTTTCTCCCACACACCGTTCTTTAGGCTCTGCTGGACCCTTTTTCAGGTCTCAGCGCTGATGTCAAACTGGAGGAAGTTTCCGCCCTGCTCAGTCAGGTAGCGGTTGAAGAGCTAACCGCCCTTCCCCCGCGGCTGCCGGGTGATGTCGTCCCAGTCCACGACAACCCTCTGATCACTAGGGAGTTGGTGTACATCCCTTAGTGTGAGCTTCCTCGTAACGGTCGCCCCTGTCAAGTTTGCAAATTGAATTTATACATTTATTTCTAAAAATAATCATCTATTAATAAAAAAATTAACTAAATAAAATGTGAAAATTACATAAATTAAATATTTAAAATTACTAAGAAAATTATCTAAATCATATTAATTAATAAACAATTTAAATACAACATTTTAATTAAATAATGAATTAATTGTTTACTTACCTCGAATGTTGACCTCAAACCCTGTTGATTGACTAGCAGACGAGCGCCGAAAACCTTGCTCCCTCTCTATCTCCTCGTCCTCAAACCTCTCAGCCTCTTCGACTGAGATGTTGATATTGCCCAGCTCGAAATCATCTACGTTAAGCATAACGTCATGCTCCCCCTGACCATCACCCTCCCCCTGACCATCACCGATGTCGGGGAATATAGGCTCCTTCCCGTGCCTTCTGCTCTTATCTTGATCAGCCATCTGAAAAAAATTTTAATTTAAAAAAGTTAAAATAAAATAAACTATTTAAAAAATAAAACTTTAAAACATTTAACTAAAATTAAAAACATAAAAAACTTTAAACTAACCTCTGATGTGATGCTTTGGAAGGTTGAAAGTGAGAAAAGAGGGAGGAGGGGGTTTTTTATAGACGCTGAATTAGCAGCGGTTTTAGACAAACTGCTGCTAATTAGCAGGGGTTTAAAGGAAACCGCTACTATAACCGTTGCAAAACTAGGGCAAATTCTCGGGAAATGTCAATATTTAGCTGCGGTTTGTCTACACCGCTACTAATTGACAGACACTTGGTTTTTGCAGCGGTTATTAGTGAAACAACCGCTATAAATTCCGATGCAAATCAGTAGCGGTTTATCTAACAGCGATAGTAGCTGCGGCTAATTTCGACCTTTCACTTCTGCAATGGTTTGTATTTAATGAAATCACTGCTAATTTTTCATTGAACCGCTACAAATAGCACAATTATATCGCTGTCGCCTATTAGTAATGCTTTGCCCGAAAACCGCTACCAAACTCATGATTTAGTAGCGGTTTTTGGAACTGCTACTAATTTACCGCTGCTAAATACCATTTTTTTGTAGTGTGGTTATACTGAATCAATTAATTAGAACTTGCATTTTGATTCTAAGGTTATTGTTTATTTGGTAATTTCATATTTTTTGTCCAACTTAGTAAATTCGTAATAAATTATAAGAAAAATGGAAATGAAGTGGTTTAAGTTTTTATTTAAAGCTCTATTACTTATCTACAAGGCAAAAATACTGATTAAGCTTCATTCAATCTCATAAATTACAGAAAATTATGGAAAAATTCTTGTTCCTATGGTAATTTTCTGCTTTTTCCATATTTTAACTCTAACTTTGGGAAATCATATCTCCCATTATACACATTCAAATTTGAAAATTTACAATAAAACTTTTAAATACACTTTTCAACAAACTTTTATTATTCAATAGTAATATAATCTTAGAAATTAGTAAGTTCAACTATATGTATGTCTTGTGCGTTTCATGGGGACATGTATATAATTTTGTTAAAAGATAGAATTAATGTAGCTTCATAATAATTCATTTAAATGCATCTCTTCAAACCTAGTGTTATTTATCAATGAACGGTAAGCATGCATAGGTGAAAATGATGTCACAATAGGATCATTTGTTTACTAATGCTAATCACAAAATGTTTTGAAAAAATTATCTATAAACCATATTGATTGTCCTATTTGTTGGCTATAAGAATCTTGATGGCATCCATTGATTTAACCCTTGATAAGACAACATACAATTAACCATGAGTGAAGACATGCCTAGGTAGGTACAAATCAACATTGCTCATGGATTGCCCTTGAATTTTGTTGATTATCATAGCAAATGATAATATGATTGAAAATTGTTTTATTGTCATTTGTAGAAGTCATCGTTAGCCAAGACGTCAAAGTTCTCGAATGGGTAGACCTCAACCTCTTCTAACTTAGTTATGTATCTGTGCACTCAGACTCATGGAAGCCTCAATCCGATCAACCTATGTAAGCTAAGTATGATAAAATAAGCATGTCACATATATCTCGTGTAATGTAAACTATAAACTACAACAGGTACTAATGCGTGTCAACTAAAATCACGCCGACTTTTCAACATTGAAGGGTGGAAAGTTGGCCATCGTCTACTTTCTAAGGGTGTCTTTCCTATAGTCTATTTCCTTGAGTGGATCATGGTTTGTGGTCGACGTAGTTATTATACCTCTGTAATGTGCAGAGAGAATGATGTCAATTCATGAGGTGTAAATAAAATATGGGGCAACTATAGATCACAAACTGCATTAAATATACCTTGAACAAAGTTGCTTCAATTCTTAATAGTGTACTTGAATATCCGAGGATCCATCCAATCTTAATGCAATAAGCCATGAATTTGATGGCCGTATGAGTTAGAATTTTTTTTTTAATTTTTGGTGATTCAACATTTCAATCATTAAATGAACTAAATGGCAGGCGATTTCATTACCAAAGTTGACATTCAAAACTCTAGCATTGATTTTGAAACGTAAGAAGGCAAATGAATGGGAGCATAATGGGTCATTGGTAATCGGTTTTGTTTTCAGTAATAATATTCCATAAGTGTTTGTAACTGCTATAACATCTCATTAAGAGGTCCTTAATTCATTGTCTGGTCTTAGTCAGTATAAATAGGGGTTTCTAGTTGCAAGCAGAGACAGATTTGAAGGAATAAGAACTTGAGTGTTTTCAATAGTTACAGTGCGAGCTCTGAGGTTCCTATACCATTTTTAGTATCAGATCCAGGTTCCTATACCATACTTCTTTAAATTTTAAATTTAATTTCTTTAATAATGGGGCGATTTCTTTACCAAAGTTTACATTCAAATACAGATCAGTTATCTTTATATTTTAAATTTAATTTATTTAATAATAGGCGACATTATTTGATTTGTAACTTTTAATAACATGGGTGGTAAGATCAATTTGGTCTTTCACACAGTTTTTAATTTTTATATTTTGTTTTCACTTAATGAGCTTCAACCGGACAATGGCAAGAAATATGACTTTGGTCTTTCATTAGTGGTTAAAGTATATTTTTAGTCCTTTATTTTATGTCAGGCTTCACTTTAGTCATTTAAATTTAAAAAGTGTACTTTTAGTCCCTCAAACTTAACACCATTAGTCTCTCTTAACGGGAATTGTCGAATCATCAAACTTAATGCGGTCATTTTAAATCTTTTTTATTTTACACAATTTAAAATATCAAATTTATTATAGGGTTAAGTGCAATTTTAACAACTAAGTTTTCAGCTAGGAGCGTCTGGCACCAAAAAGTTTTGGAAGGAGCAAAAATACAAATAACGTACAAAAGTGGTGCAAAAACAACAACACCGTTATTTCAACCGTTAATGTACCCCACAAAGTCAGCTTTTTCCCCTCCCTAAGCCATGTCATCCGTTCTTCTTCGTTTCTCTCTTCCCCTCTCTCTCTCCTCCTTCCTACAGATTCCAACCTTGCATCAAAATATGCAGTAGAGGAGCTTTTCTTCTCGTGCGTAGTAATAAGCTCTGAGTCTCACAATATTAGGGTGCTTGAGTTTTTTGATCACGTCCATGTACTGCTCAAACTCCTTCCGAGCACATGGTTGACGCATATGTAACCATGACTTGATACCCACTCTACAATTATTGCCTCATCTCGCTCTCTCTCTCTCTCTCTCTCTCGTGAGGAATGGATGATGGCGCTGGTCTGCTCCAGGTGGCTGTGGTAGCATCATGAGTCGTCTCCATCTCCAACTTTGTTGTGCATGATGCTCGTGTGTGCTTGGATGGGACAGTGGTGGCGATGGACGAAAGGATGGAAGTTGGAGATCGCGGTGGCTTGATGGAGGCATTAAGAATGGGAGCTCGCCGGTAAGAATGGAAGCTGGAGAAGATGAATTCATGAATCTCACGATGCTTCGTGCTCGTCGATAAGGTGGCTGCGGTGGCGTCGTGAGTCGTCTTTTCTTCCTCTCTGCTCGTCAAGCTGTGCGTCTGGTGGATAGATGATTCTTTGCATGTTGGTGGCGTCCCTCAGCTCGTGTGTTCTGATAGAGGATGTGCATGGTTGAGAAAGATGGAATCAGAGTTGGCGGCTGGGGAGTCAGAGTGCTGGTGGTCGCTAGGTGCCGAGAGGAATGAAGCTTTGTCTTCTCTGTTCCAACGAATAGTGCAGTGGCTCAGTAATGAAGAAGAACAGATGGCGTGGCTGAGGGGGGGAAGCTGACTTCGTGGGGCCCATTAATGGTTGAAATAACGGTGTTGTTGTTTTTGTGCCACTTTTGTAACGTTATGTGTATTTTTGCTCCTTCCGAAACTTTTTGGTGCCAGACGCTCCTCGAGAAAAACTTGGTTGTTAAAATTGCACCTTAACCCTTTATTATATTATTAAATTGAAATTAAAATGTGAGTGTACTTTGTCAATGTTTTATTGCACATTCATCAATTAAATTTGATAAGTCAGCAATTTTCATTAAGAGAAACTAACGACGTTAAGTTTGAAGAACTGAAAGTGCACTTTTAAACTTAAAGGCTGAAATGAAACATAACGCTAACATAAAGGACTAAAGGTATAATTTAGCCTTCATTAATGATTAGTGATTACTTGATTGTATTGATTATCGATTAATGATTAGTTTGAATATTATTGTAGTAAAATAAATTGATTTGTTTTCAATAAATTAAATCCATAGAAATAATTCCATTGTGGATCATATTTTTGGTTTCAATTTGCTTTTGTTGCTTAATTGGCACCACAACCAATCTTCTCTACGATTGCCACCATAAAACTGATATCAATAATGACAAAGATAAGCCTCCTTCCTTACGTTCGGTTAATCATAAGATGGAAACCATTGAAGTTTTGAGCGTTCCCCCATTGACAACCTTAGTCATGGAAGTTCATCTTAGTTCCAGCAATCAATTTCATTAATCATAAGAGTGATTAGTGATTAGTTATTATTAATTAGAGATTAGTTTGAATACCATTTCACAAAAATAAATGGATTTGTTTTCAATGAATCAAATCCATATAAATAAATCCATTGTTGATCATATTTTTCTTTCCAATTTGCCGTTGTTGCTTGCTTAATTGACACATGAATTGGCTGAAAGACTAGATGATGAATTGAATCACCTATCTCTTGACACATCTTTGGTGGCGTTTTGGGTTGTGACGTTTTGATTTAATTTTTGGCAATTCAACAATCCCAATCACCAAATATGCATCTGATACTGGCCTGTATCCCATCACCAAAAGATGTGTCCTTCTTACTTTTTAGAAATGGTTTTATTAAAATAATGGAATCTGCATTTTTATTTTAAATAATAATGAAATAAGTGTTTCTTAAACAAAGGTTTCGCAATGAGGCATGAATTTGAAATTTTAATGAATCGGAATTATTCTAATATTTATTCTCACATCACAGAACCAATCTAAGGCAAACAAACTTATATGCTTTAGCAATAACCAAATTATCCTGACAATAACAATCACACGTCATTAAACACGTTTGCACGTCAGAGATAGGAAATTTAAGACAAAGTAATAATAAAAAGAATAGTAGACAAATACATTTCTGTTTGCAAGGATGACGTTGATATGAGGATTCGCAAAAGATACATGCTATTACCAGAAAAGTCAAACAACCTGCAAGCGTATTACCCAAAATGCGTGTATATTGTTGATTTGCAGTAAGTTGGAGACCTCCTTTAATGTTATTGCGAAAATCCGTTGGACAGAAATGTTGGGATGCATATCCTTTATAAAATGGTTGAGGAGAAAGTGGTATTGCCCATATTTCAAGTTAGCCATAATGAGGAACTATTTCCTATAATATCGAGACTGATATTATAGCAACACTTTCCAATGATTTGCTTTGGAAAGTTTTTGCTGATTTTATAAAAATAATGGAATCTGCATTTTAATTTCAAGTAATAATGAAAAAACGTGTTGCCACACAAAGGTTTTGCAAAAGTAAGTCATGAATTTGGTTTTGTTTTAATTTTTGGTAATTCAACAATTCCAATCACCAAAGATGTATTTAATATACGAACTGACCTGTATCCAATTATTAATTTTTGAAAAAGGAGATGTATCCTTTTTAATTTTTGAAAAGTTTTTGCTGTTTTATAAAAATATCTGCATTTTGATTTTAAATAATAATGAAATACGTGTTTCCATACAAAGGTTTTGCAATAAGACATGACTTTAAAATTTAAAATAAATTGGAACTGTTCTAATATTTATTCTCATATCTCAAAACCAATCTTCTCAACGATTTTCGTAATTTGAAATTGATTGTACGTTGATTGCAATGGGTTGATCTTGTTTCCTTTTATGGCTAATGGAGGACCAATATGTAATTTGCTTACAATATGATGCAATTATGCATATTAATATGAGTTTATGGAACACTACAAGAAAAATGTGTTTTGTAACAGTTATTTTATGCATTGTAGCGATTAAAAAATCTACAAGTTCAAATAGTAGCGTTATACAAATCACTGCAAAATCCACTGTGGTAAGATGTTTAGCCGTGGTTTTATAGAACCGATACACACATAGTCAAAACCATTACTAAATTTGCAGTGTTTTTGATACACCACTACAAAAAAGACAAATACAGGAATTACGAGGAAATATTTGTTGCGAGAGTTGGAAATTGTACCTTATGGGCCAATCATTATGTATTCTAAGTATTTAATCTTTGCATGTTTGTTATGATAAACTATCATTGAATAAATTATAGTGATTATCCTAAATGTCCATGTCAAGTCATCTACATGGGAGCAAAAATGAAATAAAGTCATTATGACTTTGAAATGTATTGAGATACTAGTTAAAGTTATAGGCATTTATAAAAATATAAGATGCTGGACTAACCTAGCTACTTCGAGAAATCTCCATAAATTAATTCATAAGCTTATCTTATAAACGATTACATCACTGGGCTTTTAAACTTGAAATCATCATGTATTCGTGCATGAGAGTCGCTCAACTTTGACCTAGTCAAAAGTCACTTTTAATGGAGTGATGATAAAGGTTATGCTCGAGTTTGGTGGATTTCATGTACATGAATATAAATGGTGATGATAAGATTTGTCCCTCACATTATTAGAGAGATATTGCGGGGCCTCTCAATGAGTGAATTTGAAAAATGTATAGTCATACTGTGATGGAAATGAAGTTCCATCTCTATAGTTAGATAAACTCAGGGATCGAGAAAGCAATAGTTATGAAAAGGATGATGACAATCTACATGCCTCATCTTTGACTAAAATATTATGTGACAAAAGGGATGTGATGTGGTTGTATGATAAGTTGTATCATTTTACAGATCCTCATCTAATTGGGTGGTCATAATGCCTTGCTAGATGTTGCTTATGAGTTATGACTTGTGGGCTAGTATAGTCACTAGCTTACCACCAACTTCATATGGGCCTACAAGGCCACATGTCACAAAATGTCACAGCACAAGCTAAAAGGTCCAAATTCATTGAATCAAGATTCAATAAATATTCTTTAGAGAATATATATATATTCGTTATATATATTTATGTATATATTTCGTATGTGTATATATATTACATATATTGATATGTATATATATATGTGTGATAAAGATATAATACTTTGGATTTCTTTTAAACAATAGATCTTATATTTAATTTATAACAATAGATTAAATCTTAGATCTGTCTTAAATGATAGAATAAATATTCAATTTAATATATTAAGATAAATTAAATCTTGATTTAAAAAATATTTTAGATTTAATTTATAAAGATAAATTACATCTTAATTTAAAAGATAAGATCTTGCATTTAATTTATAAAGATAAATTAAATCTTTATTTAAAAAGATAAGATATTGGATTTAATTTATAAAGATAAATTGAATCCAGATTTAATTAGAGATAAGATATTGGATTTAATTTATAAATATAAATTAAATCTTGATTTAAAAAGATAAGATCATAAATTAAATTTGTAAAGATAAATTAAATTTTGATTTAAAGAGAAGATCTTGGATTTGATTTATAAAAGATAAATCTTGGATTTAATCTATAAGGATAATTAAATCTTGATATTATATCTTATTTTAATTTATAGATATAAATTAAATTATATGCCCTTGACTCGTCATCCAAATTAAATAAATTGGTTAAATGATATCTTTAGGACAGATTTAAATAAAGCAACCTTTTTTAATTTATCATATTTAATAGTTTATTATAATATTTGAATTTTGAAATAGATAAAAGATAAATCTCGAACTTCAAAAAGATAAGCTCTAAATGTCTATAAATAGATTGCTAGAGCTTTTCATTATATATACATATGAAAAATGAAATTTCAAAACTTGAGAGAAAAACCGAGAGTGAGAAGGAGATATAAGAAATGGATGTAGAGGTCCTAGCACACATTTATGTCGAAAAAGCCATTCATGTGGATACCGGTAAAGGAAACGAATTGCAGTTGTTGGGTTCATGAAATTGAGTAAGAAAATAAAAGAAAATGCTCCAAAAAAAGGTATGATTCTTGATTGCAGATTTAAAAGCCTATAATAGATACAAGGAAGGCATTGAATTTTTTTTAATCTTCTGCTATGCCCTCCAATCTCGTATGAAACCTCTACTAACAAAAGAGGATTTTGGATTTTCTAGTGACATTTGTCGTGGCTTATAACTATACTAAAATAGTATCTAGAAGCAAAATCTAGTAACAGTTTCTTAACTGCTACTAATCTATTAGATCAATAAAATAAATTTGTCACCAAATTTTTTACAGCGGTTTGAAAACAGCGATCAATTTCACTCAAAATTCAAAGTTATCCCACCATTTTTTATCCACAATTATTTCAATAAAATACTTTTGTAGCGTTCTAAAAACCGCTACTAAAATTAGTCAAAATATAAAAAAAATTATATATAGAATATTTAAACATTATTAATTCAAATTAATTATTCAAATTCGATGAAATTAAATTTAATTATAAAATTTTGGTTATTATTCATAAATAATTAATTCAAACTTAATGGTATTAATCACATAAGATGTATAAAATGCAATGAAATAACAGAAATATAAACAACCTAAAAAAAGAGAGAAAACATTAGTATATTAAAAAGATTATTATTAAATTAAATAACAAAAAATTGCATTACTAAATACATGATAAAAATTAATATAAGAAAAAAATAAAATAAGTATAAATTGTGAAGAGCAAAATCACCAGGGGACTGTCATGAAATCTTTGAGGTGGGTGTCGAAGACGAAAAAAGATGAAAAGAAGGGAATGAGATGAAGAATCAAAGAGCAAGAGCAAAAACAAAATAGAGTGGAAGGAAAATTTATAGGATGTCTAGCAGAAATTAACAATGTTTTAGGTGTCATTTTCTATAGCCTTTTTTTGACAATGTTTTACGTAACAGTTTTTACAGTGCTTATTTGTATTTGCAATGGATCAAAACCGCTATTAAATATGTAAGTTTAAAAAAATCCGTCTTACACATTGAAAAAAAAATTACATATTTTACGTGCCTAAATTATTTATTCAATGTCATCAGCCCTGACAAGAGGTAAATCATCATCTCCTTCAAAGAAGTTTTCAAAATCAATAGGATGAAATGGTTGTGCCTCACAAGTTATGCGTTCATCGTTATCACCCATGTCATAAAGATTTCTAGGTTTAAGATCAACAATCATATTCCAATTTTTATATTTCTCATCCTCCACATAATAAACTTGTTGTACCTCTAAGGGTAATTGTCTAGTGGTTTAAAATCGCTACCTAAACCACTATAAGAATGTTGAATGCTAAAATTAGTAGCGGTCTTAAACCGCTACCTTAACCGCCACAAAAATAATGACAGTTGGATTTTGTAGCGGTTTTAGAACTATTACAAATTTAAAATTCAAATCTGTAAGCCCACGTAACCGAAATCAAATTTCCAATTTGTAGCGGATCTCAAACCACTAGAAAATTGAAAACTTTGCTACAATTTGTAACTGTTTTGAAACCGCTACTAAATAGTAGAAAGTCTTATAATTTTATAATATGTAATAAAATTAGAAAAGAAATATATTATAATTATATATTACACATAAATTAATTAATATTCAATATATAAATTTAATTTTTTTAAATAATGGACAACTTAATTTAGAAATTTTGTATCAAATATAACTATTTAATATCAAATGTTCAAATGAATACAAATCTACATACAATAACAATGTACTCCATAGTGCAAGAAAAACAATATACTCAATAAAAAAATGCCAATCAATCAGATTGTTAGGGCTGAGTGTCATCATGATCTTAGAAGGGTCTTTACTCCTAGTAAGCAGGCTGAGTTGGTGGAGGCATGAAGAAGTTCAGCATAGGAAGGAGCTATGGAGGAGCAAAGCCAGGCTGGGCCATCTAGAATGCCATATGCAGCAAGGAATTTGTAGCCTACCTCCACATTTACATCTGCGCCTGCAAAAATAGGAAATGAGGTGGGTGTTTATATAGTCAGTCAATTAGTAGCGTTTCTGCTAAAACCGCTACTAATTGGTAATGGTTCTCATAAAACAGCTACATAAAACACTATTAATTATGCCATCGTCTCGAAAAATGAATCTTTTAATAGCGGTTTGTCTGAACTACTACAAAATGCGTGGGAACATGTGACATTTCGAGCTTACAGCGATTTGACCATAGAAAACTACCACAAATAACAATAATAGAAATTAGGCATTTTATATAGGTTTCTTAAACCACATCAAATTGACCAACTATTGGTATTTTTACAGTAGTTTGTTTTCAATAACCGCTGCAAAAGTCCACTACTATTTTGGTGCCGCCTTCCCACCATCTGACGCCAATTTGGCTTCACATTTATAGTGGTTTGTAACTGTTACTATTTTGTTTCCCATGTAGCAGCTCTTGTTAAGCATTGCAATTCTATAACAATTTGACTAATAAATGTTACAAATTTTGAATTTGGTATTGTTTACCAGAACCGATACAAAGTAATAGTTACAAATTCTAACTTTTTTGTAGTGGAAGGTTTTGGTGACCTATTTTCTCATAGGTTGGGTTATAAGTTGGGTTTTACAAGTTTTGGTATTTAAAGTTGATGATTTAGTAATTGATACCCACAAGCTGTTCACAACAAAATTTTTGCAATAGTTATTATAAGAGGTTGACCTGCAGCAAGAGTGGTGGTTAGAAGCTGGTTAGTCACAAAGGTTGAAAAGAGTTGATTTTGAAAATTAAAAATATTCAACAAAACTTTTACCTCAAATTGATTTAACGAAGAAAAAAAGACTTGAAATATTGATGTGATGAAGTATATTTATCACTATGAAAACTTTCATCATCCCAACATATTTTAGAAAAATCAATCTCACCACAATTAACCCCACAAAACATCCATTTTATCATTTTTAAAAGAAAAAAGAAGAAAAAACATCCATATGAATCTGAATCACTAGCTGTTGAATTGTTGAGTTGACCGGCTCACTAGTTGATCCAGTTTTTTAAAGCTTGGATAGGAGTATTTATGTAGTTAAATCCTCATAACTTGAGCTAGGAGAAGGACCAGACAATCAAGCCCTATGGAAAATGTGGTCAGAAATCCATAATAGAGTTTGACCACAATGACCAAATTAACTATTTTCATGCATAAGGATACTCGATTATCCAGTATAAAAGATTTCAAAATCATTGCAAACCTCCATTTTTCTTTTGTATTGCAATTTCTACCAATATTATTTGATCTTAGGTACCTAGTGAAGCCAAATTCACTACTCAATCATCTCCATGTTATCTCTCACTAATTCATAAGAAAACAAATCTCAAAAGAAATCTAAACTTGACCTTCATGTCTGTAATATAATCATGTATATAGTATTGGAGAAGGGCATAGGGCAGAAGGACCGCCTTTGTTCAACTCTACTTCAATTCCAACTCGACACATATATTCAGTATTTGCTTTCTCTTCCTCTCCACTTGTTAATTTTAAATTCAGAAACTTTATCATGTTATATGTAATTTTAGTTTTTGAATAATAATTTTGTAAAAGATTAAATTTGAACTGTTTAGATAGCATCTGATGCAAATAATTTATTCAACTTGAAGTGATTGAGAAGGGAAAATGCACATATATATAGCTATAATGAGCTTAATTAAAGAGTACTTGCTTATTTGGGAAATCCTAAAAAAATTTAACGAAACACTTTTGAACAACTTAAGATGAAATTTTTCCAACATACTTATTTGGAACTATCTAAAATTTGATAAATGTGTAAATTTGGTAATGAAGATATTGACCAGAAACATCCAATACAATTAACATTTTAAGAGTGCAAATTTAGCGATAATCAATTAATAAGGGTGTAAATTTAACAATGTCGTTAACTATTCTTAACTTCATTAACAAGTTGACAATTTTACTATTTTTATACTATAAGGTTCTATTTTTGAATCATTAAAGTAATCAAGACTACTACTTTTTGTTTAATTTTTTTATAAAAGTTACTCTAAATAATTTGATTTATGTGTAAACATAACTTTTGATCCTCATATTTTTCCTCAATTTGGGTTTTAGTCCATGTAGTTCAAAGTTGTGTTTTTGGTTTTTAAAGTTTAGTCTGTTTGAACCCATTAGTTCGTATAGTTTCAAAATGACCTAACTAAGGTTAAATCATTAAAATTGTTAACATATCGCTTATGCCATTATTTTTGTTGACATGACCCAATGACTGGATATGATCAATACTTATGTGAATTGCTTAAACATACTTTTGACCTTTATAATTTGTCTTGATTTAGGTTTTAGTCCATAAAGTTCAAAAGTGGTGATTTTGATCCCTTAAGTTTACTTTATCGAAAATTGTTAGTCCATGTACTTTTATAAGGACTTAAATCCAATATTAACACCATTAGTTTGATTTATGTGTCACTGATTCCGTTAATTATGATAAAATAGTCGAATAACTCAAAAATCTTATACTTCACTCTTAGCAAATAACTTACTCCATTGATTTCACCACCGTACAACTCAATCGTTACACTTACTTGTTTAACACAATATTTTATTTCCACGGTTTAAAAAGGAATATCGATTATAACTATTCCATGTCTGTGTTAAGATATTTCAAGCAAAGGATGAATTAAGCAGGAAAAGCTGCGAACTTCAACGGTGCCACCTAACTCAGTCATTCTTGAAGAGAAAAACATATCGGTCATGCTGAAGTGACATACATAAATATTTCGAGTGTAATAAGTTTGAATGTGAGGCTTGAAAGCAACTACTCAATACCAAAAGTGGTTATTGAATTGGCAGTGGCACTTTTGGCCAAAAAAAATTGGCTGAGGCACTATATTTATATTCAGCTTAATTATGATAAAATTATTTAATTTAATTAATATAGAAAAACTTCAAATATAATAATGAAAGAGTAATATTTAAATAAAAAGAGGAATTAATCCAAAAATAAATACAAAAGATTAAGGTGCAATTTTAACATTGAAGTTTTTTGTCTGTAGTATATAAGTTTTCAAGAGTATAAAATTAGACATAACCTTTTAAAAATGATGCAATTTTATCAACTCCATTAAACTGATCCAAAGTCCGTCTCTTTTTCTGTGTGGGACTAGTATGCTCTACCTCTAACTTTATAATGGATATTTGAGTCAATTTAATGAAGTTGCTAAAAGTGTACTATTTTTAAAAAATTATGTCTATTTTTAAGCCATTTAAAACTTAAATGTCAAACAATCATGGAAAAACTTTACTAAAATTGTATCCTTAACTAGAATATTCATGTATAAATCATACATATTTATATATAAATCATATATAATCTAGCAATACATAATCCAAACTAACACACACAACATAATCATAACCTTTATATACTTTGAATTACAAGGCTATTGGCTATGAATTCCAATTTTTTCTATGGTTAAAATGTATATTTAACAATGAGATTTTCATGTATGAGTATATTAGAAAAAATAATTTAAAAGGAGTAAAATTACCAATCAACTTTTTTAAATAGAGCAAGATTAATAACACCTTTAAGCCTTCTTCAACTCCCCCTTCTTCTCCATCAGACCCATGACACCTGCAGCATCTCCATTCCATACCTCCATTGCGCCATTGGAGCATCATCATCATTCATTAGGTCAAACCCATAATCGAATTCCATACTTCAACAACCTTGCTTTCACTGGCTTCCTCATTCGCTTCTTCCTTATCTTCCTCATCATCGTCCACCCCATAATCGAATTCCCTGTTATCCATCATATGTGACGATGAGAACAAACAAGAAGGCAACAATGAAGTAGTGTTTTGGGTCATTTCTTCATTTTCTTCCTCCTTTATCATCAAATTATCGACCCCCTTCAACGGCTCGTTCTTGCTCATTTGATTGTTGCTTCCTAAGCCTCTTCTCTTCCCCACAACGGACCGAACCCATAATAATAATAGAACTCACGGGTTTAAAATAGCAGAAGAAGAATAAGCTCTCTTTACGGCGGTAGTGCTTTCCCTGGCTGTGCAATGGCGATGAAGGCATCATTCTGTTCATCTCTAGAGCCACTGTTAAAGAAGAGAGACCCTAAGAATGGGGTCCTGGCTGTCAACAGGAGAGACAAGAGGGAAGTGAGAGCTCAGCTATGCAACAGGAGAGAAGAGAGCCTGACACCACCTCCATACTTGCTTCCATCATCATCATCTTCACCGTTGTCATCGACCCAGTAGATTTATATTCTCTTCCTCTGCCTTCTTCAATTTATTTCAGTGGAAATCTATACCATATCAGTAGAAAAGTCCTTCTTGATCTCAATGAGTTTCCTATAATGGCCTAAGTAACTCAAAAATCCATACCCAGGGCCTTGACATAATCCAAGTCTAAATATACATTAGGGCGCAAAGAACGATTCTTCAATGTAACTTTGTACTTAGAGCACTCAAGAATGTATACCACATTAGTGTTATACCCTTGTGGTGCCACTGGTGCCTGCTTTGATGATTCCCTAACTTCTTTCCTCCTCGCCTTCCCTTTCCCACTTGGAGTAGTGACCCTCTTCCTTGGTGACACACTTTCTGTCTCGGAGTCAGAGGGTGTTGCGAAAGATGGTTCAGGCTAAGAAGAACCATGGGTGCCTTCCCCTTATCCTTCTTCACCAAGATGGATTTGGGTTGCTTTGAAGTTGGATTCCAACCAAAGGAGTAACTGTCTCTTCTGAAAGTCCTTAATACGCACTTTCTTATATGGTTGAGAAGAGGATTTTGATCTAGTTTGAGCAATGGTGGTTGATCATTCTTACTCGGGAGGATTTCATGGAGTGAATTTGGTATGTGCCATGGCTAATTTGAGGATTGAAAGGAGAAATCAAGAATTTGTGAGAGGGGGACGCCGATGGACATGAGTAGGGTAGCATAGAGATTTCTAAGCTAATTGGAATGGAGTAAGGATGAATAATGGAGGGTTTTTGTCAATGGGCAGTTATTAAATGATTTGAAATGATTTGAGTAGTTACAATGGTTGGAAATCAAAAGGAATCTGAGAGAACTCGAGTTTAGGAAACGGTCAGGGTTCAAGTAAATGATAGAAATGTGGTTTAAGTCAACAGATAACGCCAACACTTGAGTTTTAACTTATAAAACTTGAGTATTGAGGGCACAAATAGAGAAAAATAGCACAAGCATTTGAGTTATGGCATCCAAAACTAGAGTTTTAGGTACAACACTCAAGTTTTATCTTGGAAAACTCGAGTTCTGTGACTAGAAGATGAACATACATGCCAATACTTGAGTTTTGCCTAATGAAAAGTCGAGTATTGTGGTCCCAAAGTTAGAGATACTTACCAAACTCGAGTTTTGAGTTTGAAAACTCAAGTGTTATCTTAACCTCCACACAATGCTCTGATCTTGACTTCCAGTGGTACTTCAAGTGTTGTCAACACTCGAGTTATGCTTCCTTAGAACTTGAGTGTTACATCAAAGATCAACACTTGCGTGTGAACTTGTTCTGCCAATTTACTCCTGGTAACTCAAGTCTTGTACCCTAGTCTAGAGTATTGAGCCAAAGCTTTTGAATTTCTCTTTAACTTCTTCCTGAACTTGAGTCTTGCTTCAAGTGATCACTCAAGGACTTGTAAAACTTTGATAAAACACTCTGATGCTTAAGTTAGTATAAGTATACATCAAACATGTTAAATTAATGAACATTTACTTACAGCTTATTGGGATTCACCATATTCTCTTATAATGTTCACAAATTGTTCCCTAGCCAGTGGTTTTGTAAAAATGTCAGTTGTTTGAAGATCAGTCGAAATGAACACAACTTTGACATCCTTTCTTTACACATGATCTCGGATGAAGTGATGATGAATATCAAAGTGCTTAGTCCGAGAGTGATGCATAGGGTTCTTGGCAAGACTAATGGTGCTTGTATTGTTGTAGAAAATGGAAATATCTATGAAATTCATTTCTAAGTCCTGTAATTTTTGTTTCATTTAAAGCACCCAAGCACAATAGCTAGCAGTGTCAATGTATTCAGCTTCTGTTGAGGATAATAAGACGGTTGACTACTTTTTGCTGAACTAGGATACCAATTACCCGTCAAGGAATTTACATTAACCACTCATGCTTTCTCTATCTGTCTTGTATCTAGTGTAGTCAGAGTCAAAGTATGCAATGAATTGGTCTTCAGTACCTTTTGGGTACCATATTCCCATATCAATGGTGCTAGCAAGATATCTAAAGATTCTCTTCACATTCTCAGCATGTGCTTCCTTAGGTGTTGCTTGATAGTGTGCACACATCCTAATACTGAATTGAATGTCAGGCTTGCTTGCTGTTAGATAGAGTAATGATCTAATCATTCATCTATATTGCTTAATATCGTAGTCCTTGCCATTCACGTCTACATCAAGTAGAGCTGTTGGACTCATGGGTGTGTTTGTGCTTTTGCATTGATCCATCCTAAGATTTAAAATGATATAAAGTTTGTGAAATTTGGATGTGTACAATAAGAGATATGATTTTCCAAAGTTTAAGGGAAAAACTAGAAAAACTGGAATTGACCATTTGAGCAGCGCCTGATTTTGTAATAAATTGGTTCAAACGGCCAAGTTTCTAGGCCAATGAGTATTTTTTTCCCTATATATCACTTAATAAGAAAAATTTATAAATTGAAATGACTCAATTTTGATTTTTCTAGAATAATTATGATTTTTCAAAGTTGGGCTAGAAATCTGGAAAAATGACCTGTGAATAGTAACAACGTTTTATTTTTTGTTTTTGAAAATTCAAGTTCACAATTTTGTGTCAATTTTTGATATCTAAGGCCCAAGAGTGGTTCATAACTGATCTCATATAAGCAAATAGGGGAAAATAAGAGGTGTTACACTTAGTGGTATCAGAGCATAGGTTTTGGGCAACTTATGCTTAGTATGCATTGATATTGCATTGTTTTGTGAATTGATGGTTGGAATATGTTGAGTGCATTGCTTGCATTATGCCTTAAGTTGGATGAGTTATTAATCTATTTATGCTTTGAATGGATGTATGTAAATAGATAAGCATAAATAGTAGAAGTTTCGAAGTTACGCAACCTTAATTCTCGGACCCTGAGGATAAAACCTACGATGCATATACACCCGAAGTAAGCATGCGCTCAAAACCGTCCATCAACCAAGGTGTAATCTTTGATGATAGTTTGGAGGACTTCATTGAATAGGATGATTTAGATCCTAAGATAGGGTTCCCTTGGATAGAGGAAGACAATCAACAAGATGAGATAGAGGAGGATTGGTTGTCAGAGCCAATTGCAGTTGTACCTATAAGTATGGATGGACCAGTAAAGGAAAGCCTTCCAGAGAAAAAGCACTCAGAGATGGGATCCACTGTCATGGAGTGAATGCAGGACTCTAACACGGTGATTGAGGCCGCGGTAGTGCCTGAGATCGATGAGGAGTATGACCTAGCGAGGGAACTATATCTGCGTAGCGTCTTACGATTTCATGCTAGAGAACTGCAAGGCCATAGGCCCACAGGATGCAGTTACTTCTTGTCATGGATAGATAGGGCTAGAGAAGCCTATGACATTGAGCATATGTTCCTGATTGCAGCAACAGATGACGAATGGATAAATGCAGTAATGGCAACCATTCCGAACCCTGAACTTCAAAGAGCTGTGAAGCGTTATGTTCTATTCCTCCCTGTGTAATATCCATTATTTTACGCTAAATGAAATAAAGGCTAATCTGACGATTAAGATGATGAATTAGAGACGAGAAGTAGAAAGCTCAAAAAGAAAGAAAGACTAAGGGCCGAAGTTCAGGCACGGAGTTCCGTGTGAATTCCAAAATTAAGTATATTTGCCCTAGAAGCAATATGAGGATGGAAAACCTTATAGGAAGGGACCCATACGTCATTTAATAAAAGACCAAGGACATAAAGATCTTTTAGTATCAAAAGTAAGGGCAAAATAGTAAATTTTGAAAAAGTAGAGAAAGTAAGGGCAAAATGGTAATTATGAAAAAGTTAAAGGATATTTTGGTCATCTAACAAAAGAAAAGTCAAAGTCAAAGTCAACCAGTTGACTAAAATATCAAAAAAATTTACAGATGCCCAAAAGATAGATATCGACATACCAGTCGTAATAACGTAACACGGATTTTCCCAATTCGGACCCGATTTCCGTCTACGAAATTTTTAAGGGTAAAAGAAGAAAAATAATTATTTGAAATATTAGGAGCTCTTCAAAAATTTGGAGAAAAATATGGAAAATCCAGTGAATTATATAGTATTTGATAAAATTATTATCTAGTGTACAATTAAGGCGATTTTCCCGAAAATTGGGAAAAATACCCGAAAAATCACCAGAAAATAATTATTTCGAAAATTAATTTTGAAAAATCTAGAGGGCATTTTGGAAAAAGGGAAAGGGCACGAGAATCAGTGAAAAATATAGTATTTTTCAAGGCCCTAAAAGAAATTTGCTCTCCGATTGTTCCGTTTCAGGGATTTTTGACAGGATAAAATAATCCTGTAAAAATTTAGATAAGTAAAGGGTATTTTGGGAATAATAATTTTATTATATTCAAGATGAATTATGGAGATTAAATAAGAAAGAAAATATCTCCAGAAAAGTAGAAAAAGATTTACCGGAATAAAGTTAAGTTTACCGGTAAAAAAAGTGTAATCGGTAAAAGTAACCGAATGGGATCCAATTTGGTTAGAGTAACCAAATGGTAAACAGATTTTTACAGCTGTAAATATCTCTTTATGAGGGTTATTAAGAGCATGACAAATGTCCCTCATGTGGCTTCATCTCAACCATTAGATTTCATTAAAGTTATAAGATGAAATCTCAATCCTTGATTCCATTAAATGGGGAATTATTAAAACAACAAATTCCTCTCCATTTCAGCCCATTTGCACGACACATTCCAGCAGAAAAAGGAGAGCATTTCACGCCAAGTTCATGAGGAAGAAGAAGAGGAGAAAAACTCAAGAGGTAAACTCCAAAACTTGCCTCTCTTGCCTTGTTGGATGTTGTTGATGTTGTTGGTGGGGAGAGTTATTTGTTTTCTCTTGCCTTTCAATTTTGGGATGATGAAACCCTAGGGGTTATGTCGCCCAATTTTCCACTTGGCATAGGAGAGCAAGAATCATGTTTTCCCGTGCATGAATGAGAGTTTGGAAACATGAATCAAGTGGTAGAAGTGATGGTAGTTGAAAAAATTCATATTGTTGAATATGTGTGCACTGTTTCGGTCTGGTCTGGAATCTGATGAAAACGAATTCTTTTGATGATTTTGATGCTTCCAATAGATCCAAAATGAGTTTTTGTGTAGGTATACAAGTGTTCATGATTTTTAGATGCTTGTATATGAAATTGGAATTTTTGGAAGTTAAAGAGTAAGGGCTGTGAAATTCGTTATCTGGAGGCAGTGTAATTGTAACATGATTTTGTGTGGTCAAATGTTGTCCAATGACCATGAAACTTTCCAGAATTAAAATAGACTTATCAAGCTTCAATTGGATAGGTCATATGAGTTAATTGGACTTGTGTACTGGGAGATATGAATTTTTGAAAGTTTGTCCTGTTTCTGGAATGAAATCTGGAACAGTTTGTATTTGACGAAATTCTACGAATAATATGGCTGTGATGACCAAGATTGAGTATTTTTATATGAAGCTATACTGAAAGAGCTTCACATAGGAATTTGAACCACCCCAATTGGAGTTATATAGAATTAATTATGATTTTTCAAAGTTTAATCAACATGCTGACAGCTTTTGGTTACTATGCGAAATTAAGAGAGAAAGTAACCAAATGTAATTTGTAGGAACTCCAAGGGTAAAAATAAGCCTTTAGGGCTAATGTGGCCCATTGGGCATTCACTTTTCATGGCTCTAATTATGCTATTAATTCCCTAGGGCCATAAAGTGA
>JANTPZ010131563.1:0-11942 GCA_025593235.1 Vachellia pachyceras
GTTTACTAACATACATAGAAAATTGCATGACATTGTTCAAGTTCATATGGAAATGTGTAACAATGTAAAATGTGTACCAAACACATATTGATGCATATGTCTATAGCATAATATCACTCATAAACACATTTCAACAATGTAATAAGTATAATCAAGTCATGCACATCATTAAGATCAATTCACAATATAGCTAGATAGAGTTAGTAATCTTTGCTGCCTTCGTTTCTTAACTTTGCTCTTTACTTTGCAACTTTCGTGACCACTCGGAAAATCACCCTCTCGTACCAATTCTTTGCCTACACAATGGACAACATAATGGCCATCAAACATGAGCCATTTCCAATATAAGAAACAATGCAAAATCCCCTTAACTATTCCCTTGAGTCTCTTAAACCCTGGAATATCAAACTTGTCTCTATGATTTTCTAATGCTTCCATAAGCTTGGGGCCACTTATACCCTGCACAAAAACTCATTTTGAATCTATTGGAAGCATCAAAATCATCAAAACAATTCATCTCCCACATTTTCCAGCTAGGCCGAGACACTTAATACACTTTCACCAACATGGATTTTTTCAACTTCTATCATCATTTTCTTACTTTCAAGGTCACATTCATGTGTGGTAAGGCTTGCTTCTAACTCACCTATATCAAGAGGAAAATTGGGCAGCACTTCCCTTATTTATTTATGATTTCCAAAATTTACAAAATCACAAAAACAACTCAATCAACAACATATATCTCAATATGCTCCTTACAACTCAAGGAGACTTTTGCAATAACTTAATGGCTCTAAATCCCTCTCTTTCTCACTTTGCTCTCAAGAACCCTAAGTCATGGAACTTGAGAAAGAGGGATCAAATCAAAATTTGGATCCATGGAAGTTGAAGAGGAAGTCACAAGCAAAAAATTGGTATATAACATAAGGTAGTAATCTCTCTTACCTTGACTTTTTGGAAGCTTTTCTTCTTGTTCCTTGGAGTGAAAATGGCATCTCTTCCTCTCAAGTTTCATCTTGCAAATGTCAGCCAAAATGGCTGAAGATGGAGAGAATTATAAGGTTTTAATAATTCACACTTAATTGATTTAAGGGCTAAGATTGCATCTTGTAAAATAAGTGTGATCTAAGGGTTGTAATTAGCTGTCATGTGCTAAGCTCTCATTGGCCCTTCAAAAGCTGTCATGATGGCTGTAATTAAAGAGTAAAAATCTGGTTTCATTAACCAAACTGGATCCTATTCAGTTACTTTACCGATTGCACTTTTTATCGTTAAACTTAACTTTATTCCGGTAAATTTTTTTCTACTTTTCTGGAGATATTTTCTTCCTCATTTAATCTCCATATTTTCATCTTGAATATAAAAAAATTATTATCCCCAAAATACCCCTTAACTTCCTTAAATTTTACAGGATTAATTTATCCTATCCAAAATCCCTGAAAACGTACAATCGGAGAGTAAAATTCTTTTAGGGCCTTGAAAAATACTACATTTTTCACTGATTCTCTAGCCCTTTTTATTTTCCCAAAATGTCCTCCAGATTGTCCAAAATTAATTTTTGAAATAATTATATTTCAGGGATTTTTGAGTCTTTTTCCCGATTTTCGGGGAAATCGTCTTAATCGTACACTAGGTAATAATTTTGTTGAATATTATAAAATTCATTGGATTTTTCCATATTTTTATCTAAATTTTTGGAGAAATTCTGATACCTTAAATAATTATTTTTCCCCTTTTTTCCCTTCAAAATTATATAGACAAAAATCCAGTCCGAATCTGAAAAATCCGGGATTCAAGGATGTGCTCCACGAGTCGAGTTCTGTCTATTGGGTATCTATAAATTTTGGTCAATAGTTGACTTTTGACTTCAACTTTGACTTTGTCAAATGACCAAAATGCCCTTCCATTTTCTCATAATTACCATTTTACCCTTATTTTCTCTTTTTTTTAAAATTCCCATTTACCCTTACTTTTAAAACTAAAAGACTTTTATGTCCTTGGTATTTTGTTAAATGACATATGGGTCCCCTCCCAGAAGGTCACCCATCCTCACATTACTCTAGGACGAGCACGCTTAACTTTAATGTTCTTACGAATTCCAATATCTTAGGCCTATCTGTCAAAAATCTTTCTGGCCTATTTTGTTCCTTATTTTCTGTACTTTCTATCTATGAGCTTTGTCTCACATAATATTTATCGATTTAGCCTTTACTTCATTTAATAGCAAAAATACGGATATTATAATGCGCTACTTGACTTTCCCTTCGGTAGGCTCTTAAGATTCCTTGACCAATTTATCCATGGTCATTTCAACTTTTCAATTTATTCTCATATGAATCTTTCATCATATAAAGATTTAAGCCTATAGTAGCAGATAATTCATTACAAAGTATCCTCAAACTCTGCTGCTATTACTATGCCTTTATTGCTATTAAACTTAGGCTGACTTAAGTTGGGAAGTCTATTGCGGTTACTGAAATTGTTGCTGTGCAGCTACTGTGTCTATCACAGTATATTTGGCATACTTGTCATAATTATAAAGCCTTTCAGGAGCGCTAGTACTTCTGGTACTATCTACTTTCTAATTTTCTTAAAAAAATTAACCACAATTTATTCAATGTCTACCCAACTCATCCTCATACTTATTTGTCATAAAATACAGCCCAAATAACATTTCTACATCATAACTATGTTTCAACTATTCATACCATATACCTCTATTTACCTCTGGCATTAGAATTACTAGACAAGATTTCATTACTACACCTGTCCTGTCTCTTTGGTTCTGTAACTCTCTTGAACTTTTGGATGATTCTAATGTATATAACTTTATCTCTGTTAACATGTAGTTTATCCAGCATACGATCATAATCTATCTCACTAATAGCTTAGGATGTCTAATAACCTCGAATGTTACTAGACTAACAGAGATTCTTTTCTTGATCATCTCCTCTACCTCATTTCCAGAGGTAAAACTCAGTTTCATCTAGTATCCTCTACCTCATAGCAGGCTTTGGAGGATATAATATCTGTTTTTGAATATAATTATTCCTTTAGAGGTTTCGTTGAATTCTTTAGCTTCTCCTCGACTCATCTGAGTCTATATACTTAGAGTAGACTGATCCTCTTTTTGAGCTTCACTAACCACATCCTCTATATCACTAAGGATCTGAGTGTTTCCATATCTGTCTAGCTATAACTAACTCAGTATACCCCAATTTCTGAGGTTCTATATCAACTTTTGCTCTTTTATCATCATCATAGCCACCTGCGCTATCTCTCTGTTTTAAAACATCGGCAACTACATTCACTTTGCTCAGATGATACTTATTCAGTAGTCGTAGTCCTTGAGCAACTCCATCCAATGTCATTGTCTCAAATTCAGCTCTTTCTAATCTTGCAACTACTTGAAACTGTTATAATCATAGTACAACTTGATGGTTGCTCCATATAAATAGTTCCCACATATCTTTAAAGCATAAACTATTGCTACCAGCTCTAGATTATGCGTATAATTGTTCTTGTCTTTTCACAGAAAAGATTGGTTCTTTCTACTAAACTCAGTTAGCAGTAAGGCAATCTGAGAAAAGTTTTGTATAAAACATCTGTAATAATTTGCTAGGCCCAGAAAGTTCTTGACTTCGGTTACTGTCCTAGGAAGATCTTATCTCAGTGCTGCCTTTACTTTGACGTAGTCTATTGCGACCCCTTCCTGAGAGATCATGTGCTCTAGGAATTTCACCTCTCTTACTGTCCTAGGCCGATTCCATCTCAGTACTGCCTTTACTCGGTGTATTCTGCAGCGACTCCTTCCTGAGAGATCACCTATCCTAGGAATTTCACCTTTAATAACTAGAACTTATTGAGCTTAGCGTATAATTGTTTTTCTTTCAAAATAGTTAATACAATTCTCAGATGCCTTTCATATTCATCTAAAGATCTGGAGTACACTATAACATTATTTATATGACTACAACAAACTGGTCCAAATGTTGCTAAAATACATAATTCATGTAGTCCATGAAAACTGCAGGGGCTTTCATCAAATCGAGCGGCATCACAAGAAATTCATAGTGTCCGTATCTAGTGCGGAGAGTCGTCTTAGAAATGTCTCTAACTAAGAGATGGTGATAGTCTGATATGAGATCAATCTAAAACTCCTATCTTTCCTTTTATAAAGAGAAATGGGGTTTCTTAGGGTGAAACACTAGATCTAACAAACCTCTTCTCTAATAGCTTCTCTATCTGCTTTTTACCTCTTTTATCTCAATTGAAGCCATTATGTATAGAATCTTAGAAATTTGGTTTTGTTCTTGGTACTATATCAGTAGCAAACTTCACGTCTCTCTCATTTGGAAATACATCTAGGAGCACTCCGACTACCGAAATAGAACTAAGGGACTCTTTAACTTCAATCTCAACTGAGGAGGAAGTCCCTACTGCGCCTTTTACGGCTAATCAAGCTCAAAGGCCTCTTTGGCCCTTTCTATTCAACTAAATAAAATCTTCATCTTTGAGGAGAAAAGTAGTCCTATAATTTCACGGGTATTCAATTCCAGGTTACGTTCGACATATTCCATTTACAGCGTCTAGCTTTCCCATAAACTATCTCCTTTAGACAGTTTTTGTAGTTTAAACTTTGATCTTTTGGTTACCTTTGCATCTAGTTTGAACCTCAAGATGATACTATCATCCTAAATCCTAATCTAGATGAAGTGTATTCAGGGTTCTCTTACATTTCTAGATCCTCTTCTTCTACTGGGAGCTCTTCTTTCATTGCCAGTATCACTACTAGGCTTACGGGTTCTGGACAATCTGATCCAGCTCATATGCGTCTCTAGCTCATCTGGGTATATGCTAACTAAAACCCTCATCCTTGTAGAGTAGTGTACTCTCATAGTTCTCAGGTATTAGCATCCAGTATGCGCTGCAGAGAAGCAATCCTATCAAATACTGGACCTTCATATCCGTTATCCCCTACATATTCCGGCAATTCTTGTACTAGCTCCTTTTCTTTCATATTTAGCTAGTCACAAATATGAATACTACATGTATTCATAAAAGCATAGATATGGAATATAATTAACTAGCATATCATCATAAGAGGCAACCCACATATACCATAACACTTAGCATTACATGTAGAATACTAGTGCACAACATATCATTTAACAATGCACAACTTAATAAATAATAATGCACATATTGCATTACAAATCAAATCAAATCCCAAACCTTTGCTCTAATACCAAACAAATGTAACACACCTTTTCTAACTCCCATATCTTCATTTTATGTCAATATGGAACTATCTTTAGGCCTTGAATGACTTAGAGTAACCTAAGCATGGAAAATAAAAATTTTAAGTTTTTGGGTTACTGTTCACGTCACTATTCACAGAATTTTAGCCCAACTTTGAAAATTCATAACTAATTGTAGAAAAATTGAAATTGAATGGTTCGAATTTCTAATTGAAGCTTACAAAATCCTTTATGGGAGAAAAATACTCATTAGGTCAGAAACTTGCCCAATTGAATCAGTTTATTACACAAATTTGCACTGTTCATTTGGGTATTTTTCATTTTCTCAGGTTTTTCTGTGATTTTTTGCCAACTTTGGAACATCCTAAATCCTCATACAAAATTCAAATTCTAGTGTTCTTTAGGTTGTTTTAAATCTTGCAACATTAACTATTTTTCTGAAAAATTTCATTTCATTTGGAGTTCATTTGCCCTGTTTCACGTCATACCAAAGTTGGAGGTTTGATCAACTTTACTACACTACACCCCTATCATTTCCATTTTTCATCCTTTAGGCATGCTTATTTGCTTTCTTCTTTTACTTATAATTAAACATGCATTAGCCTATATTTAAAGCATGCTTTCACCTCTCTTTCACTATCACATATGTAGAGGTTTAATTTTTACAAAACTACATGGAAATTCACATAAAATCATATATTAATGTATATAATTAAAATGCCAATATAAGGGCACCATAAACTTGCTTTAAGCATCATTAATCTTGTCCTTACTCATTGATGATCTTCCATCTACACGGTTAGTTGGGAGGATGAGATTTTGGAAAATCTCAATAGCAAAATTTACTAACATACATATAAAAATTGCATGACATTCTTTGAATTCAAATAGAAATGTGTAACAATGTAAAATGTGTAACAAGCACATATTAATGCATATGGCCACAGCATAACATCAATCATAAACACATTTCAACAATGTAATAATCATCACCAAGTCATGTATATTTACAAGATCATTTCACAACGATGTTGATTAGAGTTAGAAAACTTTGCTACATTAGGCTCTTAGTTTTCCTTGGTATTTTGAGGCTCTCTTGGTCACTTGAAAAATTTATTCTTTGCATCAAACTCTTGCCTACATACTTCACCACATTGTGACCATTAAGTACAAGCCATTTCAAGGCAAGAATCAATGTAAAACATCATTAAATTTTCTCTTGAACTCTCTTGCTTCCTAGTAAGTATTAACTTGTCATAATGATTTGTAATGCTTCCTAATTCCTTGGCTCACTTTACCCCTACAAAATTTCTCATTTTAAAGCCAATGGAAGCATTAAAATCATCAAAAACACACTCCTTCTGCACTTTCTAGATTTGCATGAAAATTGCCAAAAATTGGAAAAATGGTTCTTTTCAACTTTTCTTTATATATAACTTCATTTTCTTGTTTCCAACCTTATTTACATGGATTATATAGCTTAAACTCAACCCTCCTACATCCCATAAAAATTCTGTCAGCATAACCCCTTAGGGTTTCCCATTCCAAAATTTGCAAAATAACCAAATAACAACCAAACAAAAACCAATAGGATCCTAAGCATGCTTGGAGTTGTTTTCTAGCAGCTCTTTCATCTAAATCTCACTCTTTCTTGTTTCTCCCTCTTAAAAACTCAATATTCCAGCAGACAAAATTCATTGTAATCCATGAAATTAAACCATTGAGAGTGGGGAGGAGAGACTAGCGATCAAAATAGAGAAGATTTCGTCAAGAAATCCTAACTTACCTTAAACTTTTGAGTGGATTTTGCTTCTTCTTCTTGTTCCCAAGTTGGCGCCATTTCTCCTCTCTTTTTGCTGCTGGAATGTCGTGCTTAAGGTCTGGAAAATCTGATCTAAAAGTGTAGTAATGAGGTGGCATTTTAATCTAATGTTATAAATTGTTTCTTGCAAAATTGTCATGATCAATGGTCCTTATATAGCCACCAAGTTGAACACCTTTTCCCTTCTCATTGGTTGCTGAAAAGTGGTCATTATTGAGGCTGAAAATCTGGTTGGGCTTTGGTTACACTAACCAAACCAAATCCCATTCGGTTACTTCAACCGATTACAATTTTCACCCATAAACATAACTTTATTCCGGTAAATTTTACTCTACTTTTTTGGAGATATTTTATTCCTCTTTTAATCTCCATAATTCACTTACTAATATGATGAAATATTTATCCAAAAATACCCATGAAATTCGTCCAAAAATAACAGGATAATTTTATCCTGTCAAAAATCCCTGAAAATGTGCAATCGGAGGGCAAAATATTTTTAGGGCCTCAAAAATTACTGCATTTTCTACTGATACTCTAGCCCTTTTTATTTTCCCAAAGTGCCCTCTAGATTGTCTAAAATTAATTTTTGAAATAAATTATATTTCTGGGATTTTCGGGTCTTTTTCCTCATATTCGGGAAAATCGCCTTTATAGTATATTGGGCAATAATTTTATAAAATACTATAAAATTCACTTAATTTTTCTATACTCTGGTCTCTGATCTTTGAGAACTCTTGATACCTTAAACAATTATTTTCCTTTTTCCGCCCTTCAAAATTATACAGACAGAAATCTAGTCCGAATTTGAAAGATCCAGGACCCAGGTTGTGATCAGCTAGTCGAGCTCTGTCTATTGGGCACATGTAAATTTTTTTTAACTTTTGACTTTGACTTTGTCAAATGACCAAAATGCCTTCCTTTTCCTCTTATTTACCATTGTGATCATCTAATGTTTCATAATTCCCATTTTACCCTTACTTTTAACACTTAAAGACCTTTATGTCCTTGGACTTTTGGTTAAATGACATATGGGTCCTTTCCAGAAGGTCACCCATCATCAAATTGCTCTAGGGCAAGCACGCTTAACTGCGGAGTTCTCATAAAATTTATCCTGCTAAACCAGGTCTGACTTTGGGTTATCCAACCAATTAGCATCAACTTTTTGTGCTTACTAGACCCAGTGTTTCACCCAGGGAGCCCCAATTCTTTTTGTGAAAAAGAAAGACAGGAGTCTTAGATTGTGCATAAATTACCATGAACTAAATAAAGTGTCAGTAAAGAACAAGTATCTACTTCCCTAGTATTGATAACTTATTGATCAGTTGAGTTGTACCAAATTATTTTTCATGATAGATCTTGGATCAGGCTGCTCCGAGTTAGAGCTGAGGACAATTTCAAGATGGCTTTCCGCATTAGATATGAACACTATGAATTTCTAGTTATGCTGTTTGGTTTGATGAATGCCCTGCAGTTTTCATATCCTACATGAAGTGTGTATTTCGGCAATACCTGGATCAGTTTGTCATAGTCTTATAGATGATGTTATAGTGTACTCCAGATCTTTAGAGGAATATGAAAGGCATCTAAGAACTATATTAGCTGTTTTGAAAGAAAAACATTTATACGCTAAGCTTAGTAAGTTCCAGTTATCAATAGTGAGATTCCTAAGATAGGAGATCCCTTAGGAAGGAGTCACTGTAGACTACGCCGAATAAAGGTAGCATTGAGACGGAATCCGCCTAAGACAGTAAGAGAGTGAAATTCATAGAGCACGTGATCTCCCAGGAAAGAGTTGCACTAGACTATGCCAAAGTAGAGGCAGTACTGAGATAGGATTTTCCTAGGATAGTAACCGAAGTCAGGAGCTTTCTGGGCCTAACACATTATTACAGATGTTTTATACAAAACCTTTCTTGGATTGCCTTATCGCTAGTTAAGCTCACTAGAAAGAATTAACCTTTTTCATGGAATGAGAAGTGTGAGGCAAGTTTCCAAGAGTTGAAAAGAAAGCTAACCTCGACGCCTATACTAGTGATTCCATATACGAAAGAGACCTATGTGGTCTATAGTGATGCTAGTAAGCATGGATTGGGATGTATATTAATGCAACAGGGTCGAATGATAGCTTATGCCTCACAACAGTTAAAGCTTTATGAAGAAAATTATTCCACGCATGATATGGAGCTAGCAGCCATAGTTTATGCTCAAAGATGTGGAGGCATTGTTTGTATGGAGCAACCATCAAGTTGTACTATGATTATAAAAGTCTCAAGTATTGGTAATATCAGAAAGAGCTTAACTTGAGATAGAGATGTTCAATAGTGTTGCTCAAAGACTATGACTATATGATAAAATATTATCCAGGTAAAGCAAATGTAGTTGCTGATGCATTGAGCAGGAAGACAGCGCAGGTGGCTATGATCATGATGAAAGAGTGGAGACTGATAGAGAACCTCTGAGATTGGGCTGTATTGAATCAGTTATACATAAAGCCCAATAGATATGGAACCACTCCAATCCTCATTGATATGGAGGATGAGAACAGGTAATCTCAGCAAGAGGATCAGTTTGTTCAGAACTTAGAGACTTAGATAAGTCAAGGAGGAGCTAAAGAATTTAACAAAACCTCTGAGGAATAATTAAGTTCAAAAGATAGACATTATATCCCTTCAAAGCCTGCTTTGAGGTAGAGAATAATAGATGAAACTGAGCATTACCTATGGAAATGAGATAGAAGAGATGATCAAAGAAAGAATCTCTGATAGTCCAGTAACACTTGAAGTTATTAGACATCTTAAGCGATTAGTGAGCTAGGATATGATCGTGTGCTGGATAAAGTACATGTTATCAGAGATAAAGTTCCACACATTAGAATCATCTAAGAGTTTAAAAGAGTTACGGAAGCAAAGAGACATGATAGGTAGAGTAATGAAGCCTGTTTGGTGATTCTAATGCCAGAGGAAAATACACGTATACAGTATAAGTAGTTGAAGTACGGTTATGATACAAAAGTGCTGATTTGGGCTATAATTTATGACAGCTAAGTATGAGAATGAGTTGGACAGACATTGAATAAGTTGTGATTAATTTTCTAAAGAAATTAGAAAGTAGACAATACCAGAAGTACTAGAGTTGCTGAAAGGCTTTATAATTATTACAAGTAAGCCAGATAGACTGTGATAGACACAACAACAGCAATTTCAGTAACTAAAACAGATTCCTCAATGTGAATCAGCCCAAGTTTAATAGCAATAAAGGCATAGTACTAGCAGCAGAATTTGAGGATACTTCCTGATAGTATGGGATTAGGTGGGACTAGTCACAGCAGATAGGCAAGCTACTTCCTAATAGACAAGGAAATAGATAGAGTTACAATGAGAAACCATTGTGAGCTTTTTCATATTGTCCCTTAAGAGAAAGAAAGCAGCAGTAAAAGTAGGGCATAGGGAACAAACCATTCCCAAAATGTAGAGAGAGAATAAGTTGATAATAGTCAGGGACAGAATCACTTGAATGCAAGTCATCTCTCTGTGCAATGTCATAGTAATGACTAGAAATGAAGTAGTAAAGATCGTTGAATCCTGAGATATAGCAGATTGGCATAAACAGACATTGAATTAATCAATGTTTGAGAAGTTTAAACAATATAGCAAAAGAGATGTGGCATGAGAAAGATGAGCTACGAAGCACGAAAGGAAAAGAGAGAATGCTAGAAAAGTGCTGATGTAAAAAGAAGGAATAAGAAAAATCTCAGAAGACTTTCTAAGATTTGTCTTGGGAAATTATCAGTCTAGCTATAATTGAGGATAAATAACTTATTCTTAACCCATGTTCCATGGTCTAAAGTTTTTTAAAGTGCAAGAATGACTTTCTTAGTAATGTTATGAGGCAAGGGTTAGCGACCAAGCCTACAGAATGGCGCTGACACGCATAAGGTCATAGTGGACCACAATAATGGAGCATATGAAGAGACTCAGAGTCAGAAGTATGATGCTACTCTTAGAACATGAGAATGAGTAACCAGGAATGGGCTTAAGATAAGAAGATGTCCTCACGATGAATAGCTAGTACAGAGAGAGTACCCTTGACTATTTCTTTAGATAGGCCGGCTGTAATATCCATAAATTTCAATGCTAGCTAAATTAAATGCTAATCCGATTACTAGGAGACGAAAAGAGAAATCAGAGGTAAATAGTACAGAAAGAAAGATTATAGGCCGCAAGTCGAAAGGATAGACTTGGTTTAGTACACGGAGTTCCGTAGGAATTCCAAAATTAAGGAAAATTGCCCATAGTGATATGAGGATGGGAAAACCTTCAGGAAAGGGACCCGTACGTCATTTAATAAAAGACCAAGGATATAAAGGTCTTTTAGTATCAAAAGTAATGGCAAAAGAGTAATTTTTGAAAAAGTAGAGAAAGTAAGGGCAAAATGGTAATTATGAGAAAGTTAAAGGGCATTTTGGTCATTTGACAAAAGAAAAGTCAAAAGTCAACCAGTTCACCAAAATGTCAGAAAAATTTACATATGCCCAAAAGATAGATCTTTACACACTGGTCGCAATGACGTAACACGGATTTTCCAAATTCGGACCCGATCTCCGTATACGGAATTTTGAAGGGTAAAAGAGGAAAAATAATTATTTAAAATATCAGGAGCTCTTCAAAAATTTGGAGAAAAATGTTGAAAATCCAGTGAATTATGTAGTAATTAATAAAATTATTACCCAGTATATAATTAAGACGGTTTTCCCGAAAATTGGGAAAAATACCCGAAAAATCCCCGAAATATAATTATTTCAAAAATTAATTTTGGAAAATCTAGAGGGCATTTTGGAGAAAGGACAAGGGCATGAGAAT
>JANTPZ010131565.1:0-13397 GCA_025593235.1 Vachellia pachyceras
CTAAATGGCATTTTTCTAGTAGTGCTCCTTAAGTCTTACTTAAGTATGGAACCACAAGCTAGTTCGATCCTTATGCATATGATGGGTGTGTTATTATGAGTTTCTTTTATCGAGTGAATGATGAGAAAAAAAATCTTTATATTAAAACTATAATATTACCAATCTTTTGTAGCATCCATGTGCTTAATTCACAAGGATCGAGGGAATTGTTTATGTATAAGTTTCTCCCCCAAAATTGTGCCCCTAATTAAATGTATAAAAATATTGATTGAGGGTGTATATATATATATATATATGTCTAAAGAAAATATGGTAAAATCATAATACAAATACCTATACTTTCTCTCAATTTTTAATTTGGTATTTGTGTATATTTTTTTAATTAAATTTCTTAATGTTACTTTCTTAACACAATTAGAGCTAGAACGTTAATATACTAACACCATTAGCCCTTTACAAGAGTTAATAGTGTTAAAAGAACAAAATTAAGGATTTAATTAAAAGAAAAAATACATAGATACCAAATTTAAAATTTGATGAAAGTATAGATGCATCTAATATGGTTTTCCTTTTCTAAAATTACGAAAAGGGCACTGTAAACTTAAAAAATGACAAGGGCCGTAGAAAATTTGGTACTAGCAACACCTATAAATTAAATAGACTGAGGGGCCATTTGGAAAAGTGGTGGAAAAATATTTTCACACAAGTCGAGATAAATATGTGAAAGAGATTATCTCAATTTACCGAAAAACACTGTTGAATATGCTTTTGGGGAGTAAAAAACTTACTCAAACGCCTGCTAATGGAGTAGTATGATTAAGTGGATTATTTCGGATTGAAAGTGTAGTATTGTAAAATATTTTACTATATATATCATTGTTAAATAAAATAAAATAAAATAGAAGATGTTATTAATTTGTGAATTTTATTGATGATTTTGAATATACAGAATTTCGTACCCAAGGCTGGAGAGTTCCTTCCCTTTGGAGCAGGAAGCAAAATGTGTCCTGGAAATGAGCTTGCCAAGTTGGAAATCGCAGTGTTCCTTCACCATTTTGTTTTGAATTATCAGTGAGTCCTCTTCAATATTCTCAAGTTAATTAATTAATTTCCCTTTTGGTCATCTTTAATTACTTGTTTTTTTTCCCTTCCATTGAGATTATTTTCTTCAGCTTGCGTTTGTTTCTTTTTCATGATGACCAACTGCTACACACTAATCTTTTTCATGATGACCAACTGCTACACACTAATGACAATGATTATATATCACCTCTCATCATCAAAATTAGATCTAAATAACTAGTTTAAGTAGATAAATAATGTTAATTGTATTAGTTATTTATAATAAATATGGATTGATTTTCCTAAAGTATAATATTTTATCATGACTACGCTTAGATGAAAACTCCTTAATATATATGCAATAATCAATAGGGTACTAATTTGGGTAAAAAAATTATAAATTTATGAGATAAAATGGAATTTAACTCTTATACTCATCCATTCCAGACCTTGATGTAAAACCTATTTACCTAATTTTATTAGACGAAGGAAGTCAGCTAATTTAGTTAATATGTTATGTTTTTTCTAAAACATCCTAATCATCTTCCTTAATTCCCTCTCTCCATTTCTCACTTGATTATTGTCACAGGAGTATCGACCAATAGGGGTAACTTAAAAAAATGGATAAATATAGAAAATACGTCTTACGTACATATTTAGGACCAAGAAATTTAACTCACCAACTAGATCCTACATTAAAGATTTGAGCAATGTTTATGACCAAATCCAACTCTTAACTAGCTCTTATATTAATAAAGATAAGAGTAACAAGACAAAGTGAGGTGAGATCTAGAATAAACTGCATATGGAATTTTGTAGATGCTAGGCAAAAGAACCCATATAAAAGCTGAAATTGAAGCATTCTATATATATATATATACACACACACTGCCAGAAAAATGCCATTTAGCGACGGAAAATCCGTTGCTAAATAGCTATTTTCCGTCGTTAAAACGAGGGTCGCTAATATTTTCCATCGCTAAATAGAAATTTTCTGATGGAAAATAGCCATTTAACGAGGATTTTTCCGTCGCTAATAGTGATATAAAATAAATTTTTTATTTAATTTTATTGTTTGGGTATGTATGTATGTACTGCAGGCTTGAACAGCGGAACCCTACATGTAGAGTGAGGTACTTGCCTCATACAAGGCCAATAGACAATTGCTTGGCAAGAGTAAAGAGAGTTACAGCCTAGCTATATATATATATATATATATATATATCTAGCTACGATGGTCGAATATTGAAGTGTGATTCAAGTGAGTGATTGTTTGTAATTAAACTACAATTGGTCTGTTTTGTGAATTTATTAATTAGTTGCTTCTTGTACTAAACTTGAGTGCGTTTATTTCCTTCAATCCAATAAGGGAAAAAAAAACATCGATCGTCTCAATTTGTTGTATCCTCAAATAGCATCATCATATTCAATTCATATGTATCTTGATATGTGTGTGCGTGACAGGTGCATAGGTTAAATTAAATAATTGCACACAGCATAACAAGTATAAATAATCTATTGCTTGTTTGATAACTCATTTTTTCCAACGGTGTACACAAATCAAGATAAAACCATTTTGAAATTTGTAAAAATCATATCGAAATCTGTAAAACCACCTTAAAAGCCATAACTCCTTTCTTCCAACAATTGCCCAACGTACAAAGTTTCATACATAATATTTTCAAAATGATAAACTTTTCTCAATCATCATAAAAAAATTAGACAATTTGCAGTAATCAAACAATATTCAATTTCAATTCTTATTCTTATTCGTTTTTGCCAGCCAATTCTTATTCAATCAATACACATTACGAATAACTCGTGGTGGGTCTGGGCAATAACCGTTCAACCTATTCATATTTATGACTTTTGGTGGGGAATAACAATCATACCTACATGTGATTTGTCATTTCAGTATATTTAATCAATCATGGGTTAAAATTAACTTAAATAATATTCGAGATGATGTTTGTTGGAAGTATGAGTTAATTAAAGTGGTTAGTGTTAATTACTTAGTTAGTTAATAACCCAAAAGTTTATATAAAGGGTCACAATGTAATGATTTGTATGTGAGATTAAATAATCATCACCAAAAGGTGAGATGATGAAGAATCCCCACTAATGTATAGAGAAGGGGAGGATAACAAGGATCTCCCACTTCAAAAGTCCCCAAAATGGGGTTAGTTCATCACCCTTAAGAGAGGGTATATTAGTGTTGTAAACCAAGAGGGTTTATGATAAAACGTTGAATTTTCTTCTTCTATTTCTACTTTCTCTAATGATCAACATGGTATCATGAGCAGGCTGTTTAATGTTTAATGGGCCTAAATTGTTCTTTGTTCGGTTGTTTCTAGCTTCAACACAGCATTTTGAAGGGTTTTTGAAATGGAGTCCAGATTTCTTGGTTTGCCAAGCAAGAAAACGTATGGGAGCAGAACAAGAAAGCAAGAAAATGTCAAGAGCCGATCTAGAGTCCTTGAGTTTGGAAAAGGTTCTGTGGGACGAGGCCAGGATACAAGGTATTGGGATAAAGATGATAGAAGGGATGAAGATTACAATGAGGATGTGATGGAACAAGCTAGCGGTGGTTCCAGGAATGAAAATTCTGATAAAGATGATGCTCTTTTGATGATGAATCATAATAAGGGGCCTTTTCACAATTCTCATTCAGGCTTAGGTCCAAGAGGTTTTGGGTTGAATAATGAAGCTGGACACGATGAACTTAAAAGGTTGAAGAGTATGGTGATGGTAGAAATACAAAGGGTGAAGATTTTAGTTTTGCACTAAAATCCAATGAAGTTCATAAGGCCTCCCTTAACTCTTTTGATGCTGAAATCAAGGATGATATAGTTGCTGAGAATGTAGAGATGGCCTCCTCCTTGAACAAAAAACCTTCCCGTGATGCAAAACAAAATGCTCCACGTGCAAGCCTTATTTAAGAGCAACCAATCACAAAGCCACCACGAAAAACAAAATGGAAACGCAGGCATCACAAGATTTCAGGATTATGTGAGATTAAGTTGTTAAACTCCACTTCAAATCTTTTAGAGCCCCCAGAATGTCCAAAGTTTGTGAGATTTAACTTGCAGTATACAGAGTCAGAAGAGAAACCCCTTGGAGAAAAAGGATGGGAGAAATCAATGAGGATCCAGATGATGACGTGTTTTCGTCATCTTTAGCCATGAGCGTGTTCAAGAAACTTCAAGATTGTGTCGCCGTTGATACATTCGACAAGATTGCGGTGTGAAGACCGCAAGAAACCAAACCTTGATTTTTTAAATATCAAGAAACCGTCTTTTATTGATTATTGGGTTCAAAGGTCCTTCCCATCCGAACCGAACTAAGGATGTGCCGTTAACAATCCCTACCTTGGTAAACTTGAGAAAGTTCTTAGGTGAGATCCAGTCAAGAGCTTGCTAGACCTTACATGCCATACTGTGGCAGATACAATCAAGGAGAAGATGCCGCAGGAGATTCGGAAGACCTTCAATATCAAGAATGATTTTACCGCAGAGGGAAAGAAGAACTTGTTCATTACTGAGAAGAAGATTATGAAGAAATGTTTGTATTGTTGTGTGAATCAAAATTGTATAGTTTAACTCACTTCACTCCCTTGTAATTTTTGTATTGGCAAGTTGAGCACTTAGAATTAAGGGGTGTCAACTTAAGTGGAGGAGTTGGAAGTATGAGTTAGTTTAAGTGGTTAGTGTTAATCACTTAGTTAATGACCCAAAAGTCTATATAAAAGGTCACAATGTAATGATTCGTGTGTGATATTAAATAATCATTACCAAAAAGTGAGAGGATGAAGAATGCCCACCAATGTATAGAGAAGGGGGGATAATAAGGATCTCCCACTTCAATAGTCATCAAAATGGGATTAGTTCATCACCCTCTAGAAATGGTAGATTAATGTTGTAAACCAAAAGGATTTATGATAAAACATTGAATTTTCTTCTTCCATTTCTACTTTCTCTAATGTTCAATAATGTTGCTACAATTTAAAAACGGTGAGAACAATAGTGTGCCTGTTTTGCTCAGTGTTTACAGGGCCTAAACGCACGTTTAACAGTTTTTTTCGTAAAACGACATAGTACATATTTGGGAAATTTTTCCCTATCGGTGCATGTAAACCAAGACAAAAGGATATCTTGAAATCCGTAAAAAGCATTTCAAAATCCGTAAATTCTTTTTAGATTCCATAATTTCTTCTTGAAATCCGTAAATTCATTTCTCCCAACAGAATTCCCAAACACACACATAATCGTAAAATATTTTGATATGTTTTTTACGGATTTTAAGATGTTTTTTATCTTAACTTGTGTGCACCACTGGAAAAAAAAATTTCCAAACATGCACAATATTTTGAAAATCATAAACTTTTCTATCATAAAAAAAATTAGACAATTTGCAGTAATCAAACAATATTCAATCAATACACATTTCCAATAACTCGTGGTGGGTCTGGGCAATAACCGTTCAACCTATACCTATAATACATATTTATAACTTTTGGTGGGGAGTAACAATCCTACATACATGTGATTTGCCATTTCAGTATATTTAATCAATTACGGGTTAAAATTAACTTAAATAATAGTTCAGATGATGTTGCTTTTTTTCGCAAAACAAGATGGTGCATGTTTGGGAAATCTTTCCCCAACGGTGCACACAAGTCAAGATAAGAAACATCTTAAAATTCATAAAAAGCATCTTAAAATTTGTAAAAAGCTTCTCGAAATCCGTAAACTCCTTTCTCCCAGCGGATTCCCAAACACACGCAATCTCCTTCATATATTTACTTCAGTTTACGTACAAGTACTTCTCTACCGCGTTCTCAAACAAGCCCATTGAATATAAAAATAACTTTCACAGTAACATTGTCTTTACACCAGCCTTTCACAGGGCTTCCTACTAATCTACCGTATGTAATAAAAGATGTCATTATTTTATAGAATCATTTTGCTAAATTATATTTTGTATGGTGGATAATGCATATTATCCTGGGTTAGCTTTAAACGGTTGTAGGAGTTATGAACACTTTTGTTTGTCAATAAAATAAAATTCAAATTCTACACTTCTTTTCATTATTTTTATGAGTGAATTAAAAGATATCCCTGATCAAGCATGATGTACTAGATTTACAAAAAAAAAATTATAGGACCTATTTGGGAATGCAGTAGAGAAGTACTTGTACATAACTCAGGATAAATTTGTGAAGAAGATTATCTCATTTTACGGAAAAACACTGTTGAACTTGTGTTTGGGGAGTCCTAATGCTCCCCAAACACAACCATAGTTTTTCTTTCTAAATTCATCCTATTGATTACATATATCGACGGTAGTACTTTCATCATAGTATCCCGTGAAAATAATTAAAAGGGCTAGTTTGAAAGAATTGACATAAAATTTGTTTACAAATAATTAAATTAAATAATTTTTTAATCCTTATAAATTAGTTGTGTAGTTTTTCTATCTAAGACTAGAAGTATGTGTGTTTGGAAATCCGGTGGAAGAAAGAGGTTTATAGATTCCGAGATGATTTTACTGATTTTGATACGATTTTACGGATTTCGATATGCTTTTTACGGATTTTAAAATACTTTTTACGGATTTTGAGATTTTTTTGTGTTGGCTTATGTGCACCGTTGGAAAAAGTTTTCCCATACATGCATAAGCCAAGACAAGACGTTTTCCCCAATGATGCACTTAAACCAAAATTTTTACAGAAGCCAAGACAAAACATTTTCCCCAATCATTTGGGAACTCATTTTCCTCAACGGTACACGTAAATCAAGAAAAATCATCTTAAAATCTGTAAAAACCATCTCGAAATTCATAAAATCACTTTAGAAGTCGTAACTCCTTTCTCCTAACGGAATTCATAAACGCATAAGTGACACTACTACAAAAGGTACTTTTTACCCCTATTTTTAACCCAATAGACGCCTTTTCTCAGAGGGTGTATATGTGAGAGGAGTAGAAAGTTAGAGCCTACGGCGCCCTAGATGGTGAGAGGCACCGTAGGTTCAACCTACGGCGCCCTATATAACCTACGGCGCCCTATATTCCTAAATAGGGCGTCGTAGGTTACAACCTACGGCGCCCTATAACACTATATAGGGCGCTGTATGTACATTTTTTTAAAAAAATTCTCTTCTATTTTATTAGCCCCACCTGATTCAGTTTACAGTTACATTTTATACACCAGATCAAGTTATACATAATAAACACATATCAGGGTTATAAAAGCAAAAGTCATTGTGGCGAAGAAACACAAAATTCATCAAGTGTTAGACGTATATATCTACCTAAGCCAAGTCCTTGTTGCAGCGAAACACAAAAGTCATTGTCATTTACTGAGCAAAAATCATTGTACACTTGTGGCAGAGTAACACAATTCATCAATCTAATTAATCCTATACAAGTCGACATGAATAGTTATAAACTATATATATTCACCTTGAAGAAATAAGCATTATTTACAAATCAAGAGCACGTTTGGCCAACAAATCTCGTATCAAATCAATGTCACCAGCCATGTAAGCATCGTCATTATAAAAAATCTACAAATTTAAAAACAATTATTAGAACAATTCAAATTCATCAAACTAAACGATTAACTCATCAATATTTGATAGATTACGTATTACCTCTTTTAAATCTTTAGTCAATCCACTCTGAATGATACTATACATGTAACTGATGACATAATACCCGCACTCAGTATTGCCTGATTGTCGAGGGCACTAAAGATAAAAAAACATATTGTCAAAACGTATAAAGGATAAAACAACTTTCAATGAAAGAATTTAAAGTCAAAGTACTTACTTTTGGATAAGACACTGTGTGTTTTTATTTCTACCTTCACATTTACCGCCCATCATTCGGTATGTCTTGAGTGCGCTGCGATTGAATTGACAATAGTTACGTATGAATAAAACATATTTAAACATCGTTAAAAACAATAATTTAAAAATAGAAAAACTTATGTATCAAAAACGTATTTTTGCTCGGCTCCTGCCTTTCTGCCAAACAACGGATCAAATCAATACACAGTATTCACGAGGGGGCAGACAACAAAGAGACTTTAATGATGACTACAACAGCACATATAAATGAAAATGAAGTTAGCAAAACAAGTTAATTATTACTAATCAGGCTAAATGTGTTAAAGGGGTAACTATAATTCCATACCTTTCAATTATTGGCGCTAGGTAACACATCCTTGGATTAACGTCTGCTCGTATTGTGCTTCCAACGTAATGTACCCGATATGTTCTAGAGAATTGTAACTCTTCGTTGTATTCGCAGGACATAAAAATCCATACAAATCACCTCTAGAAAAGTCGACGCAAATACTGTGCAAGGTCCTATTAAAGAGTTCAATAATAAAGGAAATAGTTAATTATATAAAACCTAAAAAAATGACATCATCAATTAAAGATAGGAATATAAAAAACTTACAAGATTGCAAACTGAAGCCATGCTATATCGAGGTCCTCCAGAGATAGGAATTGTTCCACATCATCCTTGTCGATAACGAATTCATACGTTAGACCACGACCAACAATCCTATCAACCATCTGCATAGTCATGGGTGTAAATTTTTTTCGTAGCTGCCGCAGCCGTGACAAGGATAGGAATTTTGCAGCTTCTTCTGGGTCCTAGTAAAGTAGAGAATACATATTATAAATATAATGCCGAAAAAAATTAAGTAAGATCATAAGGTGGCTACTACCTCATGAGGTGTTGTAGGTGTAGAAATAAGATTTTTCAGCTAAAGAATGAAGCAACCCTTGGATTGCCCTAAATGGAGATTCTCTCGATTAGGGATTGGAACATCAGAGCCTTCCTCACCATCTTTAATATGTGTCACCGATACGCGAGACAAGCTATCTGGAATTGGCATAGAATGGTGCGTAGTAGCTTGCCTGTAGAAATAAGCATGGGCAACTGCACATATTGGCTCATCCAGGTAGAGAGTACAATCCTCTCTAACTTCTTCTGCAGGGGAATTAGGGGAAGGGTCACCCAGTACTACTGTCTCAAACGGATGATTGTTATCTTTACTATTGGGAAATACAGGGGAATCGATATTCTTCAGTTCATCAATCAGCTTCCCTGATTTTAGGAGAGCTGCGAACTCAACTCTCATCTCAGCTCCCAACTCAGCCATCATCTCATCTCTCATCTCCTCACGCTGATTTTCATCATCTGATTTTGTATCTGGCGTTGAGCGTCAAACTCAGCTCGGAGTGATTGCTGCATCTCAGCTACTCTAGATTGAATCTGAGTTTCAGTAGATTGTTGAGATCGTCGTCCAAAATATTTTTCTAGACCCGTTCCCCTCGACTCCCCTCGAACTTGGCCTGGGTAATCTGGCTTTCCAATCGCCGTTGCTAAGATGTCCATCCTCCCACTTTGAGTGAAAGTCCCTTGGCTGGTCTACTGTGTAAGGTCATCCTACATCGTATAATACGTCATAAGTGAGGTACTAATAAACCCAAGACAAACAATCACATATGATTATTATATGTCAGCACTTACAATCCTTCCAGCCACCTCAGCAACTGCTTCATTGATGTACTTTTCACCTTTCATCCTCGCTGCTTTCCATTTTTTGTGACGTGGAGGAGGAGTAGGGGCCTGGACGACAACGGTGGGATCTGAGGCGGATGCCTCCTCTAATCTTTATTGCTCCTCCTCCATCATCTTTTGCTGAAGCTTTCTGTATCCGCCACGAGACAAATAATGCGGATAGATGTTTGCAGCACCTTTCTGTTTGTTGGCTTCACTTAATTCCTATTAAGGCATAAGAGAGAAATCTTAGTCAGTGATAGAAAAAAATGTAGATGACTGAAGGATGTTACCTGAAATTGTGGGTCTTTACGTGACGCCACAAACAGCCTCTAGTCTTCGGGGGACAGAAACGGATATTTTTGACATTGGTCTTCATCTTTCTTTGACCCCCGAACATAATATCGTGACAACTTGTTCTTGAAGTCTTTCCACTGTATGCAAACATACCCCATCCAGTGCTTCTTCATTTCCTTAGTGTCTGGAACATCATAGGTTTGCTGCAAAGTACAACATTTTATAATTAAATTTGAACCAATCGAAATGAAGACAAAAATGTAGTGGTGTTGAAAGTTACATACCAAAATTTCTTGCCATATCATATCTCTTGTTTCTTGTGGAACAGACTGCCATCCAGGGTACAGTATGCTAACTCTGCTCCCTGCCAAATACCCTAAATAGCTAATAAATCGATCTTGCTCATCACCGATAGGATTCATATCGACATCGAATTCTACATGCAACTTCTCCTGTCGTTGGCGATGACGTGCAGTCAAGGAGGCCATAGTTGTACATCCCCTAAACTTTTCACAGTCGAATCTGGCACCACCAGTGGATTTTCATCTACGTGTCCATCACTGTGTGACTCATCAGAATTCGCTATATTTCTGTTAAGAAATCAATTTCAAATATAAATGAATTGCAATCAGTATGAATAAAGTAAACTAAGGTAAACATATATAACACACAATATATCGAAATTTCGTAATTAACTCCTTACTTTATGTATTTTCCCATATTCCCTCACAGTGATCTTGTCTTACAGCATAGTGATCATTATCAACCAATTCCGCTTCACGTGGTCTAGGCGAATTTATAGTAAAAGGGGGTGTATCGTCCAGGTTAAAGGTTGGATCACCATCATTTTGTTTTTTACTTTGAAGTACAATCGACATTTTTTTATTTGCTAGGTCTGTGATATAAAACACTTGTATGACCTGACTTGCTAGAATGAATGGCTCATATCTATAACCAACTCTTTCAATCTCAACTGAGGTAAATCCAAACTGTTGGTCGACCACAACGGCATTATTGTTAACCCACATACATTTGAATAAAGGAAATTTGAACTTGTTGTATGTCATCTCCCAAATTTCTTCAATAACTCCATAGTAAGCCATAGATGCTAGTACAGGGTTCTTGTCTTTCGAACTTGAAAAATGCATGGCTTCAGCTACAACCATCACCCCACTATTTTGCACTGTACTTTTGTCGTCTTGAATCTTTGTGTAGAATGAATACCCATTTAGTTCATAACCGCTCCAGGTGACCACCTCAATTGCAGGCCCCCATGCTAACCATTTGGTCATCTCAGAAGCATCAATGTCACGAGAAACCCTTTCCTTCAACCATCATATGAATGTCTTATTCTGTTCATTCGCTATCTGCATGTCATTCTTTCTAGGATACATCTTCTTTAACATCTGTTTATATTCATGAAAATAAGGTTGAATTTCTTCCATATTATTCAAGATATATAGGTGTGCTTGTAACACTTCTTCACAAGGCATACTCTTCACTTTTAAACCTCGTGTTCCCTTACTTGCGTCTTCTTCATGCCGTGATTGTACATTCACCCCAGATAGATAATCATTGCAAAAGTCCATAGCCTCTTCCACTACATATCTTTCCACAATGAATGCTTCAGGTCGATAAGGATCTTTTGAATAACCTTTTAAAACCTTCATAATACGCTCAAAAGGGCACATCCATCTTAGGTAAACTGGACCTCACAGCCTTACTCTTACTAAATAAGCAACCAGATGGACCATTATATCGAAAAACGTTGGGGGAAAATGCATCTCTAGTTGGGAGAGAATAATGTAACCTTCATTTTCTAATTCGTCCAACTTTTCAACTTTTATCTCTTTGCTACATATAGCATTAAAAAAAACACAAAGCCTAGTTATGGTGGCTCGAATGTCATCCTTATTCATAATGCCTCTAATAGCCACTGGTAATAATTGCTGCATCAATACATGAGAATCATGAGACTTCAATCCCACAAGCTTCAAATCATCTAATGAAACAAGCCTTTTCACATTCGAAGAATACCCTTGTGGCACCTTGATGGTATGCAAACACTCACAAAAACTTTTTTTTCTCAGCTTTTGACAGTGTATGCGCTGCTGGCTCCATGTACGCCTTTTTACCATCATCTCTTAGCTTTGGATGTAACCGTTCTCTTATTCCCATTTCAATCAAGTCTAGTCTCGCACTGATTTCATCTTTAGTCTTTCCCGGTATGTGCAACAGCGTCTCGACAAGACTATCACAAACGTTCTTCTCCACATGTATTACATCAATACTGTGCCTCACATCAAGAGTACGCCAATATGGAAGATAAAAAAAATTGACCGCTTCTTCCATATGCTCTTCTCGCTGGCACTTCTCTGATTCTTATCGAAGATGACGTTGACATTCTCTATCCGACGATACACTTCCTCTCTGGTTAATGCTTTTGGAGCCATTCCATTCTCCGGAAAGCCGTTAAAACTCTTTCTTAACTTACGATAGGGGTGAAACCGATGAAGAAACCTCCTATGACCAAGGTAGATAGTTTTTCCCCATGCTTAAGTTGATAGAAGTGTGTGTCTGCTTCACATATCGAACATGCTTTATGCCCCTTGACACTGTATCCTGACAAGTTACCTTACGCAGGAAAGTCATTTATCGTTGTGAAGATCATCACATGTAACTTAAATGACTCCTGCATGTATGCATCAAAAACATCAACGCCTTCCTCCCATAGCTTCTTTAAGTCTTCAATCAAAGGTGCCATGTAAACATCGATATCATTCCCCGGCTGTTTCGGTCCAGAAATCATCATAGTAAGCATCATATAATTACGTTTCATGCACAACCAGGGAGGCATGTTGTATATCACCATGAGTACCGGGCACGCACTATGTGTACTACTGAGTGTCCCAAACGGATTGATGCCATCTATACAAAGCCCAAGCCAAAGGTTTCTTGGCTCACTACCGAATTGCGGAAACATTTCATCAATTTTCTTCCACTGTGGAGAGTCAGCTGGGTGTCAAAGATACCTTCCATCAGATATTCTCTCATCACAATGCCATCTCAACTTCTGTGCTTTTGTTGCATTGGCAAACAAACGCTTAAACCGTGGTACTATTGGAAGATACCATAGTACCTTCAAATATTGCCTTTTAGCTAGTTTATCACCACAATCACCACCTTTCCTCACTTTGTATCGTGCAGTTTTACATTTTGGACACTCACTAAGATCTTCATACCCATTTCTGTATAGTATACAGTCATTAGGACACGCATGTATCTTCTTGTACTCCATACCCATCGTAGATAAGATTTTCTTGGCTTCATACATACGATTTGGAAGTACATTGTTCTTTAGAAGCATATCACCCAACAACTGCAGCAACAATGTGAAACTACTGTCGGTCCACCCACAAGATGCCTTCAAGTTCATCAAATGCAATGTACCCGTCAAG
>JANTPZ010131571.1:0-12942 GCA_025593235.1 Vachellia pachyceras
CATGCACACATCCACACTTTCATCATCATAAATTTCAAATCAAGTCATGCATCATTCAAAAGAATTTTCATAATAACTTAGATTACAGTTAGATGGTCTTGCTACCTTGAGTTCTTAATTTCTCTTTATCTTGAATGCTCTCTTGATGACTTGAGAAACTAATTCCTTTTATCAAACCTTTACCTACACTATTGACAACATTATGGCCATCAAACACAAGCCATTTCCAAGGCAAAAATCAATGTAAATCTCCCTTAATCATCCCCTTGAACTTTATAAGCTTTAAGACTTTAGACTTGTCTTTAATGTTTTCTAATGCTTCCCTAAACTTGTGATCACTTTTACCCTACACAAAAACTCATTTTAAACCCATTGGAAGCATAAAAATCATCAAAAGAACACTCCTTCCCAAAAATCCAGATCAGACCGAAACATACACATAAATCCATAACATGATTTTTCAAACTTTCAACACATTCTAGCACTTATTCTTGCTCCCAAACTCATTTTCATGTGTTGTTTGGCTTAAATACAACTTTCCCATATCAAGTGAAAATTTTGGCAGCACCTCCCCTTAGATTTCTTCATCCCATAATTTACAAAACAATCAAACAATCACAAGCTATACACCAAACTACTCCTTACAACACAAGGAGTGTTTTGCACATGATTATTGGCTCCAAATCCCTCTCTTTCTAACTTTCTCTCTCAAGAACACAAACTTTAAATCTTGAATAAGATAGGTTTAATCCAAATTCTAATCCATGGAAGAGGTAGAAGAGATTACAAGGAGCTAGAATATGTGTGGTTTCAAGTGCTTTCACCTCTTACCTTTGATTTTCTCAAGCTTTTTCTTCTCTTCAATGGAGGAAAATGGTGTCACCTCCAAGTTCTCTAACCAGCCCAAAATTTCGGCCAAAATGAAGAGAGGAGAAGGAATTTGGCTATTTAATTTAATCACTCATAAAAGAATTAAGGGCTAAGATTGCATCTTCATAATTAAGCTTAATCTAAGGGCTTAAATTTAGCCACCTCTTTAGCAAGTGTTGGCTTCTCATTGGTTCATGAAAAGTGGCTAATAATGGCTGTAACTAAGGGTTAAAAATCTGGTTGGGCTAACCAAACTGGATCCCTTTCGATTACTTTTACCGATTACACTTTTTACCGGTAAACATAACTTTATTCCAGTAAATCTTTTTCTACTTTTCTGGAGATGTTTTCTTCCTCATTTAATCTCCATATTTTCCTCTTGAATATGGAAAAATTATTATCCCCAAAATACATCTTGATCTCATCAAAATTAATAGGGTTATTTTATCCTGTCTAAAACCCCTGAAAACGTGCAATCAGAGAGCAAAATATTTTTAGGGCCTTCAAAATTACTACATTTTTCACTGATACTCTAGCCCTTTTTCTTTTCTCAAAATGCCCTCTAGATTGTCTAAAATTAATTTTTGAAATAAATTATATTTCGGGGATTTTCGGGCATTTTTCCCATTAATCGGGAAAATCTCCTTAATCGTATACTGGGCAATAATTTTATTAAATACTATAAAATTCACTTAATTTTTCTATGCCCTGAACTCAACTGATTGAGGTCTCCTGATATCTCAAATAATTATTTTCGGCCATTAAATCTTCAAAATTCTATAAATAAAAATCTAGGCCGATTTTCAGTAATCTGTCGAAACTCTGTTAATCAGTGAGTTCTGCTTATCTTTTGGGCATCTGTGAATTTTTCTGATATTTTGGTCAACAGTTGATGTTTTGACTTTGAATTTGTCAAATGACCAAAATGCCCTTACACTGTCTAACTTTTCGTAATTCCCTTTTTGCTATTGACTTTTTCACCCTTGATCTTTTCGTGTAATGACATATGGGTCATTCCCAGAAGGTCACCCATCCTTACACTACTCCAAGGTGAGCACGCTTAACTACGGAGTTCTCATACCCCGCTGAGCTAAGTCTGACTTTGGGTTATTCAACCCATCAACATCAACTTTTTCCGTGCTTTCTATCTGTGGGCTCTAACTTGACTTTTGACTACTAGTTTGGCCCTTTTTATCCAATGACTATATTGCCCTTGGTCTTTATACTTAATGACATTTATGTCACTGGCTTAATTCTTAGTAATTTCAAAGCCTTAGGACTAAGTTGACCAGGGTCTATTTGGTCCACTGACATCTTCTCTTTCTGTACCTTTATTTCTGGGCCTTATCTTATCTCATAACTATCAGTTTGTCCTCTATGTCAACTTACTGAAAAAGGGTGGATATTACATTAAGCACTTGAGAAGGACTAATGATCTGTTCTTGGTGTACAGTGGTTTAGATGATGAGCTCTGTGTAACTGGTTACACATATGCGAGTTTCCAAAATGACCAAGATGATTTTAGATTGCAATCAAGGTACGTGTTCCTGTTGAATGGTAACACAGTAAGCTGGAAGAGCTCTAAGAAAAGTACAGTAGCTGATTCTGCAGCGGAAGTCGAATATACAGAAGCATCATATGCAGCTAAACAAGCCGTTTGGATAAGATAGTTCATTACTGAACTAGGGAAGGTCCTTACCATCCCAAATCCAATAGATTTGTTATGTGACAATAATGGTGCTATTGCACAGGCAAGCATATGCTCAGGCTACTTTACTTTATCATAGTAATTAATGATAGAGGTGATATCAAAATATGCAAAGTATCTGGAGAAGATAATGTTGCTTATCCTCTTAACAAATTGCTTGCACAAGCGAAACATGAAGGTCATGTTAAGACAATGAGAATTGTACTTCACACATTATTTATTTTAATGTATTTTCTCCATTTAATTATCATAACTTTTGCATGTTTATTATGATAATTGCATATGTGGGCAAATTATGAATATTATCATAAATGTTCCTGATCGGTTATCTATATGGGAACAAAGATAAAGTAAGACCAGTATGACTTTGATAAGGTATGGAAATACAAGTCAAAGTCATAGGCACTTGTAAGAGTACAAGGTGCTGGACCGACCGGCTATGAGAAAGCTGCATGTATTAAGTCATTAGCTTATCTCATATGTAATCATGTGACAATGCCCTTTGACCTGAGATCATCATGGTTTCCTGCATGAAAGTCACTAAGCTTTGACCTAGTCAAAAGTCACCTTTGACCGGGTGATGATAAAGGCTATAATCGGGCTTAAGGGTTTTCATGTGGAGGAATGTGAGTGATCAAGATGGGATTTGTGCCTCACATTAGTTGAGAGATATTACTGGGCCCCTCGATGAGTGAGTCTGAGAAATGTATGGCTATACTGTAACAAAAAGGGGTTTTCGTTTCTTTGATCAGACAACTCAGAGATCAAGAAAGTAATGGTCAGGAATAGGAGGATGACGTCATCCATGCCTCATCCTCGACCAAGATATCGCGTGACAAAAGGGACGTGATGTGGTTGCATAAAAGGTTGCGTCGTGTTAACGATCCCCATATGATTTGGGTAGTCGTAATGTCTTGCTAGAGACCGCTTGCGACTTGTGGGCTTGTGGTGAGATTAGCCCACTGCCAACTTTATATGGCCCTATAGGGTCACACGCAAGAACAACCCAACATGAACTTTTTTATTTCTGGGATTTATTCAAATTTTAAAGATATGTATATATATGTTCAATTCAAAATTGCACAATATTATGTAAATAATATTTATGTGTGTCAGTTTAATATTTAATTTATTTGATAAATTAAATAACTAGCATTAATTTAATTTATAAAGATAAATTAAATTTGTTGGCTCATTATTTGGATTAATTAAATGGATATGATTTGATCAGATCAATTAATCCAAACTAAGATTGCAAAATTCGAATTTCACATTTTGAATTTCAAATTTCAAGATTAATCAAGAGTAGATCTTGAATATCTTTTGAAATTCAAATTTCAAGATTAGATCTTGAATATCATTTCAAATTTCGAATTTCAAGATTAATCAAGATTAGATCTTGAATATCTTTTGAAATTCAAATTTCAAGATTAGATCTTAGATATATTTTGAAATGCAAATTTCAAGATTAGATCTTGAATATCATTTCAAATTCGAATTTAAAGATTAATAATGATTAATCTTGAATATCTTTTTGAAATTAAAATTCGGATTTTTCAAGATTAATAAAAGATTAATCTTGGATTATGATGCACTCCATGAGCTCTATAAATATGAGTGCTCGTGAACAGTAGTGGCATCCCATTCTGAATTTGAATTCGCTTTTGAGCCATGAACCCCTAGAGAGAGAGTGAAACGAAGAGGCGCTAGCACGTTGCGATTGTTGGAAACTTTCGTGTGGATACTGGTAGAGGGAGGCGATCAAAGAAATGTCGACTCCTCGTGATCTGAATTTAGAACGCAAAAGGTCGTGGAACCTGAAATGATCCAATGGCAAGAAACGATTCGGATTCAAAATGCAAAAGGTACGCCTTCATCTCCTCGATCTAAATGCCTTTGACAGATCCGTATTTGGGATTAAAAAAATTTTAAATTCCGCTGCATGTACGTTCTAAAATCCCAACAGATGGTTGTAGCTGAAGCCGTGCATTTTTCATGTTCGAAAGACAAGAACCCTATATTGGCATCTATGGCTTACTATGGAGTTATTGAAGAAATTTGGGAGATGACCTACAACAAGTTCAAATTTCCTTTATTCAAATGTATGTGGGTTAACAATAATACCGTTGTAGTCGACCAACAGTTTGGATTCACCTCAATTGATCTTGAATGAGTTGGTTATATAGATGAGTCATTCATTCTAGCAAGTCAGGCCAGACAAGTGTTTTATGTCACAGACTCGGCAAATAAAAAAATGTCGATAGTACTTCATATTAGAATAGGATTTGACCAAGAGGGGGTGAATTGGTCAGATAAAAATTTAATACTTTAAATTCACAAAACTAAAACAAAGTCACCGAGAGTGAAGAGAGATGGTGAACACAGTGATTTATCCTGGTTCGGTCTTCTTGACCTACGTCCAGTTCTCAGAGCTCCTCTGAGATTTTCAAATCCACTATCAACAATGAATTGTGGCTGTACAAGCCTATACAAATTTGGGAATCCACTCCCCCTTTCTCTTTTCACTAAAACAGAGTGACACACTCTCTGTTTCTATCTCACTTTTAGCCCAGTAGACTCAAGGTCCCATCCTTGAGTTTCTCACAGATTTACAGAGTGTTTTTGCCAAAGGATTCTCTCTCAAAAGAGTAGATGGCTAATAATGAAGCTCAGAAAGAAATGTTGAAGAAATACAGAGAATGAGATAAAAAGTGTTGAATGCTCAGAGTATTCATTATTATTGTTCTCTGTATTGAATGCTTCTCCTTTTATAGTTGGGAAGTTCTTGAATATCCATTAGACTCCATTGAATAGCCGTTACTCTCATCATCGACCATGTGGTTTCTTCATTAATGGCATTTAATGCTGCTGAGTCTGACAACGGCGCATGTTGCAAAAGAACGTTGAAATCTCCGAGCCTCAGACCATTATGTGCTTCTTTCCTCATTTATTGTTATAAGCTTCTGCATTTATGAGCGCAGACAATATTCAAAATGTCGTTACACAAATAAGGAAAGTAGGTGCGTAGAGTAGATAAAGTGTGTCAGTAATAAAAGATGTTAGAAGAGTAGTGATCGAGCATAGCTTTCCCAATGCTCGAGTGTTACTTTATATTTTTCAAAGGAAAGTTCAATGCTTTGACATAATGCTCGAGTACTTTATGAAAGTATTTGAGAAATATCTGAAAACTCGAGTGTTAAAATCATAGTTCTCGAGTACTGATAATGCTTCTTAAGATTACTCGAGTATTCTCTGAAAGCATTGCAAAAAGGAGTTCAATACTTGAGTGTTAAATCAGAGTGCTCAAGCACTAAGGGTGCTGGCAATCAGTGCTAGAGCATTCTTAAGGAGCATTTATGAACAGTAAAAATTTTGACCCCGATGCTCGAGTATTGGAAGCTAGTGCTCGAGCATCAACAATACTTTTAGACAATACTTGCAGTATTCTCTTCCAGTGTTATTGAAAAATCTCAATACTCGAGCATTGTGAACTTGGTGCTCGAGCATTGGCTCTGCTGGAAGCCTTTGCTTGAGCAAAGCATGAAAGCACTGAAGAAAAGGCTCAATACTCAGCACTGAGTTACTAGTGCTCGAGCATTAGCTCTGCTGTCAGCTAATGCTTGAAGTACTGTCTGAAAATGCTGACAAAAACTATCAACACTCGAGCACTGAGTGCTGGTGCTCAAGCATTGGATATACTTTCAACCAATACTTGGAGTGTTGACTGGAAGCATTTTCAAAAACCACAATAATCGAGCATTGTGTTCCTCGTGCTAGAGTATTGGTTGTGCTTTCAGCCAATACTTGAGGTACTGCATTACAGCATTGTTTGAGTGCTCTAATTCTGCCCGATACTCAAGCACTGAGTGCCAGTGCTCGAGCATTAGCAATGCTTGAAGGCTTTACTCAAGTGCTGAGTTAGAGTGTTGCTTAAAAACACATTTTCCAAGTAACAATTCTCGAGTTCAAGCCTAATGCTCGAGTATCATTCTCACTTTAACTTAATACTCGAGTATACTCAGCAAGTATTGGTCTGACACTTTGGAAAAACAGTTTGTGACAGATTTAAAATTCAATTTCAAAATTTATAATTCCTTTAACATAAAATAGCCATTTTGTTATCATCAAAACAAGATACCAACATTCTCCCCCGCCCTTTTTGATGATGACAAAACTACAAAATAGGAATCATAACAAAATCATAATCCAAATGATAGAATGACAGAATTATAACTAAATGACATAATTATAATCCAAATAACAAAATCATAATCTATAGAATATCCATCAAGTGCATACAAACCACAAGAGTACAAAAGCAGTTAAAGCAAGTAAATAGAGCAAGTTAAAAAGATAAAGCAGCCTAGGCAATTGGAAGAAGATCTAATTTCTTTCCCCCTTTTTATCATCAACAAGAAGGGTCACTGAGGAGGAGAAGAAGGCATATCAGGAGTAGGTTGAGGGTCAATGGAAGGTTCAGAGGGAGCCAGAGATGAAATTGGTGGTGCCGAAATGGGTTGAGGCTCAAGGTTTCGAATAGAAGAGGAAAAGTCTATGATGGCAAGCACAACATCAGTGGGAGGATCCTCAGGTGAATGTAATTTCCACTTTTATTCACTAAGCATCTAGAGTAGATGTAATGAATAACTCTTTGAAGTGGAGGCATGGCAGAGGGTTCAAAGGACAGAGTAGTAAAGGGCTCATCAAACCTCAATAACCTATGTATCTCTTCATCTGATAGAGTAGGCAACTTTTCAACATATTCAGTTATTCCAAGAAAACCATTCAAAATCTCAGAAGTAATGATAATTTCCTTCCCTTTCATCTTTGTGAGCATGGAGTAAGAGACTATTTCACCTTGTTCATTGGTTACAGAAGTGGAATGCATATTATTGTAGAAATATTCTGACTATCTCAGGGTAAAAACTATCTTTAATCTCTATCAGAGGCTTATAGTGCTCAAGATAATTTGACACTTTAATGCCCATCTTATCAATTTCTTTAAGATCCACATGCACAGCAGGGCATAGAGTTCAAGTCTTTAACTTAGTCTCATAAACAGATGGATTAGTGATAAATATCGATGAAGTATTGAATCCTTCTGGTGCCCTTAGAAGTTCTGTTGGTGTGCTTCCCTTCTTCTTTCCTTTTCCTCTTGGTCTTGGTTTTGATGAAGAAGCAATGATTTATGGAGAAACACTCTCACTTTCTATTTCTGAATTTGCTGCAGTAGGAACAGAGGGCACATATTGTGAAGTTGTGATTAGGAGTCCCTTGCCTTTTTCCTTCAAAATTGATTTTGGTTGGCTAGCACTTGATCTCATAGTTGTAGGAGCCACAGTCTCTTCAGAGGGTTCGGCTATCCTTACTTTTTTGGATGGAGGTTTAGAAACTAATTTAGATTGAGAAGGATTGGAAGAGGCAGTACTTTTGCCTTTTCCAGCACTGGATTTTGTACGTGCCATGGGAATTTTGGAGCAAAAACAGAGAGAAAATGGAAATAGAGAGCGTCGGCGACAGAAGGGGAATTTTGAAGATTTGAGAGTGTAAATGAGGATAATAATATGTAATAGTAAGGGGTTTTGGCCGAAAAATAGTTTTTGAAAGGAGTTGTAACGGTTTGGAAGAAGACACAACGTTTCGGGTTGAGAGGATTTGATGGTGCTCGAGTGTTAACGGGAAAAGGGGTATAAGATATCAGATCCTGTCAATGCTCGAGCATTGTCACTCAGTGCTCGAGTTCTATGCCTCAGTGCTCGAGTTCTATGTGATAGTGCTCGAGTGCTAGGACCAGAAGATGAACAGACAAGACAACACTCGAGTATTAATATTTAGTGCTCGAGTATTGGTTCTCAGTGCTTGAACATCGGGGACTCAACATGTATAAATGCCTCATAAAGACCAATACTCGAGCATTGAATACCTAGTGCTCGAGTATTGCATGCCAGTACTCGAGTACTAGTTTACAGTGCTCGAGCATAGTGACCTCTAAGTCTATAAAACTTACCCTGCTCGAGGATTGAGATTAAATGCTTGAGTATTACCTATGCTTCCACATTTTGCTCGAGTGCTGGCTTCAAGTACTGTGATAGATGCTTTCATTTTGCCTGAATGCTCGAGCATTCTTCCATTTGTGCTCGAGTGTTCCATCTTTTACTTCAAAAATTTGAACTAATGCTCGAGTGTTTATGCTTCTTGTGCTGCAAGTGCTTATTCAATGCACCTACAAAATTTCATAAAACACTCTGAAGCTTAAGTTAGTAATTGTTAATCATCAAAACAATATTAAATTAACATTATAACCAATTTATACTCACAATTCATTGGGATTTACCATTCCCAATTCTCTTCTAATATTCAAAAATTGTTCTTTGGCCAAGGGTTTTGTGAAAATATCAGCTACTTGGAGATGTGTTGGAATGAATTTAACCTTGATATCCTTATTTTGCACATGATCCCTGATGAAGTGATGTCTGATATCAATGTGCTTAGTCCTTGAATGATGTACTGGATTCTTGGTAAGGTTGATGGTGCTAGTGTTATTCGAGTAGATGGGAATTTCATTGAACACCATTCCTAAATCATGGAGTTGCTGCTTCATCCATAAAACCTGAGCACAACATCTTACAGCAGCAATGTATTCAGCTTTTGTTGATGATAATGACACAGTTGATTGCTTTTTGTTGAACCAGGAAACCAAGGCTCCTCCAAGGAATTGACATAGACCACTTGTGCTTTTCCTATCAGTTTTGTATCCAGCATGATCTGAATATGAATATGCAATCAATTGATCATTTGCTCCCTTTGTATACCAAATTCCAAGATCAATAGTTCCAGCTAGATATCTAAAAATTCTTTTCACATTTTTAGCATGTGATTCCTTTGGAGCTGATTGATAACTGGCACACATTCCAATACTTAATTGAATGTCTGGCCTGCTTGCTGTGAGGTAAAGTAAGGATCCAATCATTCCTCTGTATCTTTTAATATCATAATCCTTTCCATTCACATCAGCATCAAGGAGTGCTGTTGAACTCATAGGAGTGTCAGCACTTTTGCATTGATCCATTCCAAACTTCTTCAGTAGCTCTCTGAGATATTTGGCTTGATTTATGAAGATGCCATTCTTTCTTTGCTTGATTTGAAGTCCAAGAAAGAAATTTAACTCTCCCATCAAGGACATTTCAAATTCTGCCTGCATCATCTTAGCAAACTCTTGGCAAAGATCATTGTTAGTAGCACTAAAGATAATGTCATCAACATAAATTTGCACAACTAACATATTTGATTTTGAATGCTTAATAAATAGAGTTGTATCTACTTTTCCTCTAACAAAATCTTTGTTGATTAAGAAACTACTTAATCTTTCATACCAAGCTCTAGGAGCTTGCTTCAAACCATAAAGAGCTTTCTTTAATTTATAAACGTAATTTGGTTTAAAAATATCTTCAAAACCTGGAGGTTGTTCAACATAAACCTCCTCCATGATAAAACCATTTAAGAAAGCACTTTTGACATCCATTTGAAATAATTTGAAATCCATTAAACAAGCAAAGGAAAGTAATACACGAATGGCTTCTAATCTTGCCACAGGAGCATAAGTTTCATCATAATCAATGCCTTCTTCTTGATTATATCCTTTTGCAACCAATCTTGCTTTATGCCTGACAATGATTCCGTATTCATCAAGTTTGTTCCTAAACACCCATTTTGAACCAATGACATGATGATCATTAGGTCTGGGAACTAAGTCCCAAACTTGATTTCTTTCAAATTGATTTAGTTCTTCTTCCATAGCTATTATCCAATCATTGTCAGTCAAAGCTTCCTCAACATTCTTAGGCTCTATTTGTGAGATGAAAGCTGAAAATTGAGCCTCATTAATGTCTTTTTCTGGTTCGCACCTTCATTCACCTCTCCAATCACTTGGTTGATGGGGTGATTGCGGATGTACTTCCAGGCTCTTGGTTGAGGAGATTGAGGATGTTCATCTAATTGTTCAGTTTCAAAATCTTGAGATGGTTGACAATCAGTTGAACTATCCTTATTTGGATTTCCAAAATCTTTTGAAATAATAATTTCTTCATCAACATCAAATTTGTAGAAGGATTAGTTTCAACAAACACTACATGCACAGATTCCTCTACCACACATGTTCTTTTATTAAAAACTATATAGGCTTTACTCCTATTTGAGTAACTAAGAAATAAACCTTCATCAGACTTAGGATCAAACTTACCAAGATTATCCTTACCATTATTATGAGTGAAGCATTTACTTCCAAAGATATAAAGATGAGACAGATTTGGTTCTCTTCCTTTAAAAAGCTCATATGGTGTCTTTCCAAGTGATGGCCTTATGTGTGCTATGTTTGAAATGTAGCAAGCTGTGTTCAGAGCATCTACCCAAAAGACTTGTGACACCTGCTTCTCTGTCATCATTGCCCGTGCCATGTCTGCCAACACTCTATTCTTCCTCTCCACCACTCCATTTTGCTGAGGAGTCATTGGTGCCGAGAAGTTATGATTGATTCCTTCATTTTCACAGAAGGCAGCAAAGTCTCCATTCTCAAACTCTCCTCCATAATCTATTCTAATGGAAACAATAGAGATACCTTTCTCATTTTGGACCTTTTTGGCAAAAACAGTGAATAATTCAAATGTTTCATTTTTAGAGGCTAAGAACATAGTCCATGTCAATCTAGAATAATCATCAACGATCACTAAAGTATATAAATTTCCTCCTAAACTTTTCACCCTAGCTGGACCCATCAAATCCATGTGAAGTAGTTTAAGAGGCCTTTTAGATGAAAGTTCTGATTTTGATTTAAAAGATGATTTGGTTTATTTTCCCAACTGGCAAGCATCACAGACCATATCATTTTTTAATTTAAGTTTTGGAAGCCCTTGAACCAGTTCCTTTCTGATTAATTTTTCAAGTTGATGCATGTTCACATGAGCCAATCGTTTATGCCATAATTGGGTTTCATCAGCTTGACTAATTAAGCATGTATTTGTGAAATTCTTTTCTAGTTCAATAGTATAGCAGTTACCATCTCTAGGGGCTCTGAGTTGAATGTCCAGCTTCTCTTTATCAATTGAAAGATCTTTCTTGTTGATGATGAAACATTCTACAGAGTCAAATATCACCCAATTTCCTTTGTCTGTGCTCTGACTCACACTGAGAAGATTATGGCAAAGTCCTTCTACATGATATACATCTTTTACAGAGACTCCATTTGCATTTGTGACTTCTCCAATTCCAGTGATCCTTCCAGATTGATTTTGTAATATCCATAAATTTCTATGCTAGCTGAATGAAATGCTAATCCGATAGTTAGGAAATGAAAAGAGAAATCAGAGGTAAATAGTACAGAAAGAAAGACTATAGGCCGGAAGTCGTAAAGATAGACCTGGCTTAGTACACGGAGTTCCGTAGGAATTCCAGAGTTAAGAAGAATTGGCCAAAGTGATATGAAGATGGGAAAATCTTCAGGAAAGGGACCCATACGTCATTTAATAAAAGACCAAAGACATAAAGGTCTTTCAGTATCAAAAAAACAGTAATTTTAGAAAAAGTAGAGAAAGTAAGGGTAAAATGGTAATTATGAGAAAGTTGAAGGGCATTTTGGTCATTTGACAGAAGAAAAGTCAAAGTCAAAGTCAAAAAGTCAACCAGTTGACCAAAATATCAGAAAGATTTACAGATGCCCAATAGATAGATCTCTACTTACCGGTCGCAATGACGTAACACGGAGTTTCCAAATTTGGACCCGATTTCCATCTACGGAATTTTGAAGGGAAAAAAGAGGAAAAATAATTATTTGAAATATCATGAGCTCTTCAAAAATTTGGAGAAAAATATGGAAAATCCAGTGAATTATGTAGTAATTAATAAAATTATTACCCGGTATATATTTAAGACGATTTTCCGGAAAATTGGGAAAAATACTCGAAAAATACCAAAAAATCCCCGAAAAATAATTATTTCAAAAATTAATTTTGGAACATCTAGAGGGCATTTTGGAAAAAGGAAAAGGGCATGAGAATCAGTGAAAAATATAGTATTTTTCAAGGCCCTAAAAGAAAGTTGCTCTCCGATTGCTCCGTTTCAGGGATTTTGGACAGGATGAAATAATCCTGTAAAAATTGAGATAATAAAGGGTATTTTGGGGATAATAATTTTTTTATATTCAAGATGAAAATATGGAGATTAAATGAGAAAGAAAATATCTCAAGAAAAGTAGAAAAAGATTTACCGGAATAAAGTTAAGTTTTACCGGTAAAAAGTGCAATCGGTAAAAGTAACCGAATGGGATCCAGTTTGGTTAGAGTAACCAAATGGTTAATCAGATTTTCACAGCA
>JANTPZ010131605.1:0-15658 GCA_025593235.1 Vachellia pachyceras
AGCTGGGAATGAAAGATATATATTCGCCAGCTTGAGGGGGAGTGTTAAAGTGAAATATGGGTCTCAATCATAAGTAACTTTCATTATTTGAAGTTGTGCGTAGTAGGGTCAACTAGCTGTATGGTTTCACGATGCTGTCTCATGATAATATTGTTTTAATTCCTAGTCTAGCCGTGTTCATTGTATGTGGAAGTTGTACAGGCTGGTTCATGTGGACATTCAACTTGTACCCATACTTCATCTTGTCTATAAATTAAGTCTGCTATCAATGGAATAAGCAAGTGAGTTTTTCAAGACTCTACTTCATTCTTCAGATTAAAATCAGTTCTAGATCCTTGGAATCTTGGGATCCTTATTTCTAACATCATTGCTTGACGAATTTTTAAATTTTGGTAAATTAGATGTGTTTTCTTGTAGACAACTTATAGCTTGGTTCTTTTTGTAAACAGTATGTTATAGTAGTGGCTGATAGAGCATTATGACATTTGCTGCCTCACTTTGTGATTTATGGCATGCTTGGATTCTTTTTGGTGTGTATTGCAAGAATTACGAACTGTACAATTTATGGCTTATAAATAATGAAGTTCAACATAGATTTTATAATGTATATTGAATGATATCTTGCTTTGATGTAATTTTTTTAGTAGAATTATGATTTGCTTCATTTATGGTTTTTTTTTCTTTCTTGAAATGGCAAACTTGCTTCATTTATGGGCCTGAGTATTATTGAGAGAATGCTCAAATTAATATTTATGTACAGATTGCTGATGTTTTCAATATTATTGGGTGAACTTCAGGTTGAAGTTTTGAGTAGGATAAGACATCCAAACGTTGTAACACTGATTGGAAGCTGTTTAGAATCTAGGTCACTTGTCTATGATTACCTTAATAATGGAAGCCTTGAGGACCACCTTGCCCGCAAAGACAGGACTCCATTTCCTTGGCAAATTCGAATATCCATTTCTGCTGACATATGTTCTGCTCTTATCTTCCTTCACTCCAGCAAGCCTTGTATAATCCATGGAAATTTGAAGCCCAGTAAAATTCTCCTTGATGCAAACTTTGTTGCCAAACTTTATGATTCGGGCATTTCTTCGTTTGTCCAGTGCAGTGGGAATTCAGCTGACAGTAACACAACAGTTGACAACCTAAATGGAAGTTTGGTGTATGTGGATCCAGAATCTATTATCACTGGGAAGCTTACGCCAGAATCTGATGTGTATTCGTTTGGAATTATATTGTTAGAGCTTTTAACTGGCAGGCCCCTTTCAGGAATAGTAAGGGATACAAAATGTGCATTGGAGAAGGAAAATCTTCAAGCGGTATTGGACATTTCAGCTGGAGAATGGCCACTTTATCAAGTTGAACGGTTAGCATATTTGGCACTGAGGTGTTCTGAGGAGACTCGGCTGAACCGGCTTGACCTCTTGTCAGAAATCTGGAGCGTTCTTGGACCATTACGAACTTCATGCATTAACAACATGTCACCATGTTCAACTTCCAAGAGGCTTCAACGTCCTCCTTCTCACTTCGTCTGCCCCATATTTCAGGTTAATATCATAAATTGCTCAAAATCTTGTTTATGGGGTGATACTGATCCCAAAAGATTTTGCTGAAAAATAATTTGCAAATATTTACTTTAAACAGTTCTAAATATAGAAATCTATGCAAATCTATGCGACTTTCATATTTGCAATTATCTAAATCTGTATTCACTATTTTTTGAACAAAATTGTATGAGATAGAACTTCCATTAAATTGATATTTTGGAGCCTAAGTGTCATTCTCCCTGTATTTTAATCAAATGCCATCATTCGAGTCCAGAACAGATTAATTTCATGACTAACATTCCCATGTTTCAATCAAATGCCTTTATGTGTTGGTAGTTTGTAAGCAGTCATGGCTTGTCAATTGTTTCGTCATACGTATGATTTACTGGCAAATTTGAAAGCAATGTTAATGGAGTATCAGATTGCCAAATTAAACAAAGCACTCAAATTCAGAACTTACGGTAGCTTTGGCGAGTTCTAAATATTCATTACTGAGCGGTAATGTAACCTAGGGATCATACTCTAAAGTTTACCCCGTAGGTTTAAGTTTAAAACTATGGATCCATCATTTATGCTCGGACTTAGTGTCATTTTTCTGGCGGCTTTGACCCAAATTGTGAGAGCACTCACCCAATTACATTAAAATAATAATAATTACCTGGCTGACAGGTAACTACAGATTACTTGTCGGATTGCTATCTAATATTTCATTTGTATTTCTTTCATTCAAAGAAAAAATATTTCATTTGTATTTTGTTTGAAATTATAGGAAGTCATGGAAGATCCTTATATAGCTGCAGATGGCTTTACATATGAAGCAGACGCAATAAGAGGATGGTTGGATAGTGGTCACAACACTTCGCCAATGACAAACCTTAAGCTTGAACACACCAATCTGGTGCCTAATTATGCATTATTTAATGCGATTCAGGAGTGGCAGCACCTGCAATGACATATTTGCCCTTTATCAATTCTACCTGCACATATGTACAAGGGCAATTGAATTTACTACTTTGTTATATGCCAATCCATTATTATTACTGTGACTCTTCCTAGCAATTGATTTAGCAAAATGTACCTGTCGCTTACCATCACAATGTACACCTCAAAATAATTCATATGATAGAATGTCTATAGGCATCATTGCATTTTGTGGATTCTCACAGTCATCTAGATGCTTTCTTGAGGTTCTTTGTTGATGGATTTGTTACATGATATTTTCTCAATAAAATTATGCAGATCTGTTACTTTAAAAATGTACAGATTTTGTTCACTTTTTTTTTTTGGCATTTGGACAAGAGCACAAGAAATCATGTTGTAGAAAACTGAATTAGGACATAAAAGATAAACATTCTTGCTTTGTGATGGATCCGATTCCGAGGGCTTCACATGAAAATTTTCATTACATCATGATATGATGGACCTGCTGCTAAATTTAAGGGCCAAATTCTGTGAGAAAAGGGCCAATGGAGGTGAAGCAAGTCCAAACCATGATGTGGAAGGGATTGTACGGAAAATCAAAGGGCACCTTTGTATGTTCCTCCGACCCCCCCCGGGGGGTGGGAGTATGACTACTAAAGAGTACTGAGTGAGGGAGAGAAGGAAAATATCAAAGTAATAGTGAATTCTTATTCCACGTTGTGAATCCGACTAACAACTGCAGGAGGCTCCAATGCAAACTGGCCCTCCATATCTGTCATCCGTATTAAGGAGAAAAACATGGAAAGCAGGTTGGACTCGTGTAGCATATAACACCTATTTGCTCCGATTCATTACTCTTTAGACACATTAACTAGAACACTTGAGGCCATTACATAGGATAGAATTAATTATCTTAATGAATTTCCAAACACCCCATTGAGTTACTATTCATTTGGTAACTTAGGATTTTGGTCCAATTTTAAAAATTCACAACTAATTATAGTAAAATTCAAACCAAGTGATTAAAGTCTCTAATGAAAGCTTACCCAATTTCTTATTAGGGAAAAATACCTCTTGGACCAAATTATTGGTCATCTAAAACTAATTTATGTCATAAGACTTACTGTTCAATTGACTCACTCAAGGTCTTTTTTGAGTCATAAGAATTACTGCTCAATTGACTCACTCAAGGTCTTTTGCCATGGCCAACCCTTCTGGCCTCACGGCAAAACCATCCCAGTGCCCTTCGCCGCGACCAACCTTGGTCTTTCGCCATGTTGACCTCCTCAGACCATTGAGGAATGTTCTCATTGACCACTTAGGCTAACATTTCCCTTCGCCAATGTACACCCCTTAATCCTAAAATAATTTCACCTCCCCGGTCCCTTTTGCCATAGCAAACCTAGGACTTTGCAGTGCAAAACTTTTGGTTGCTGCAAAATGTAACATTCTAAATTCTATTTAGTAGGTAATATGTGATTAAGAGATAATTATGTAAGTTAAATGGTGCTTTTTATTTAGAAAACCTTTGCTGCGGCCATCTAGTGGCTTTGCTGGGGTGAACCATTGTTATCAGTGAAGTTCGCTCTTGGACTTCTTTTGTCGCAACCATCTTGTGGCTTCATTGAGGCGAACCATTGCAATAAGTAGGAGTTCGCTCTCGTGTTCCCTTCGCCGCCCCGAACCTTTCTTCAATTAGTGAAGTTGCTCTTGGGACACCTTTCCTGCGATCAACCTCTGATTTCAGGTGGAATTGCTGGAGGTTTACCATAGTGAACTCTGCCTCTTTTTTCTCATTTTCCTTTCCTCGTCCATTACCTTATGCTTATTCTCTTCCTCTCCAATGATGTGAAGCATCTCTCCTAGGGCAAGTTGTGATCAATTAGGTAAGTAAAATCTCTCTTTTTACCTCACCTCCTTCGTGAAAGTTGTTCTAGGAATTTTTTTTCAAATGGTAGTATTTTCATGTTAGAGGGAGGATATTTTTGAATTAGGGTTTTGATGAAGTTTTGAGTATTGATAATGCAAGGTCATGGGAAGGTAGAGGGATGTTTATAGAGGATTTTAATTGGTTTAGATTTTTTATTTGGACTCATTATGATTTTATGATGACGTTTCCTTTTTTTTTAGGCTCAACACTCCCTATTTTAGATTTGGGAGTTAATTAAAATGTTGTTGAGCAATTTTAATTGGTTTTGGGAGTATCATTATGCAACCCAAAGTGTGAAGGAGATTTATTAAACCTGTTTTGACAATAAAAAAATCAATAGAAGTGTTTTTGCAATTTGTTAAAGGTTTTTTAAAAGTTTGAAAATTCCCAAGTGTTGAAAATAGTGTTGTGATACACGAGTTCTGTGTTCATCAAAACTCAAGTCCTACATCTTAAAAAGTCTTTTTGGATTCGAGTAATTGAAAAGAGAGTGCAACAACTCGAGTTGTGAATTTGGAAAACTCGAGTGTTGTAGCTTTTGGCTAAGTTTCAAAGTGCAAATTCTTTCAAGAAGACTCAGTTGTTTAAGAAAATTTTTGATAAACTCGAGTTTGGTTTTCGATAAAACTCGAGTGTTGGCAATATTAGCTGAGTTTAAAAAGAAAACTTTTTTTGGTTAACTTGAGCCTCTAATGAGAGTTTTACAAAACTATAGTGCAAGTTTGAGAAAACTTGACTGTTGTGATAAAAATAAGCCACTTATTTAAAAAATCTTAATCAAAACTCAAGTAACTTTTAGGGCATTTATAAGCTCGAGTTTCATTTTTTGAAAACTTGAGTGTTTAGACGAAAACAAGACTTGTGGTTCTAAAACTTCTTCAAACAACTCGAGAGTGAATTCAAGTGTTCATAAACTCGAGCGTTGAGCTCAAAACACACTTGTAGTTCTAAAACTTTCTCTAACAACTCGAGTTCTGTTTGAAGTGTACAAAACTCTGAGTTCTGTGTCCCTAAAACAAGTGTCAAGAGCTCTTTCAAAAATCCCAATCTCCATTCAAATTGAAAACTCGAGTTTCCTTACACAATAACTCGAGTGTTGAGCATCTTGTTTTAAAACTCGAGTAGCTAATAAAGTTTTTCAAATTTCCTTTTCAGAACTTGAACTAGAACTCGAGGTGTGCCAAAACTATTTTGAAACTCAAGTTAACTCACATTAAACTCGAGTGTTGCTTCATTATTTTCAAAATCACCTTAGTCAAACACTTTCACACTAAACTTATGAAAGATTAAAACTCGAGTTATACTTTTATCTGACAATCTCTAACAACTAATGCTTTCTTTAACAAATCTTTCCTTATTTGTGTTTAACCATTTGAATTCTCACCTATCACCATAAATGCACTTTCATTGACCTATTAAGACATGTCTCTAGCAATTAGCTTGAACGCCAGCGATAGTATTGCAGCATTAAATGCAGGTGTCTACCTATGCAGTTGAGACTAACGGCTATACAACTCAGAGTAATGGAAACTTGGCTTTCTCTCTAACGGACATTTATTGAGCTTCAACTATAAAGAAGAAAGCATTCAAGACAGAAGGGGAGATAATGAATCTGTATTTACGTTTATTAACGAAATCTCAACTGCTTCCTCTGGCAATATTCATTTTTGATTAAGAGCTTCAGCAATTTCTTATCCTCTCTTACAAATGAGTTAAAATTGTCATTTAAACATGTATTACTATGAGAAACTTAAGCTTGGGGCCTTGAGTCTGTTGGGCTGAGTTTGAGCAGAAAAACAGAGAGTGCAATACTCTATTTTAGTGAATATTGTAAGGGGGAGTGCTATATGTAATATCCATGTTTTTCTGTGATGTGAATTAAAGGCTAGACCGATAATTATGAGATTCTTTAAGGCCCATAGATAGGAGCTACAGAAAAAGAGAATGCCAATAGGTAAGAGATCATAATTGACTAAGTCCCAAGGCCTTGAAATTTTGAGTAAAAATAACCAAGGGCAAAATGGACATTTAGCATAAAAGACCAAGGGTAAAATGGTCATTTTGTATAAAAAGACTAAGGGAATTAATGTCATTAAAGAGAAATAGTAAGGGTAAAAAGGTAATTAGTCATGAAAGACCAAGGGCAAAGTTGGAATTTAGAAAAGAGTAGAAAAGCAAGGGCATTTTGGGAATTTTGAAAAAGAGCCTTAAGAAAAGCAAGTGCATTTTGGTAATTAAGAAAATATGCAAGGGTACTTTGGTAATTTGACCAAAGTCAAAGTCAACAGTCTAGATACCCTGAAATTGACAGATGCCCAATAGAAAGAGCACAACTAACGGAGCAAAACCGTGGGTCCCGGATTTTTGAGTTTAGGACTAGATCTCCGTCTATAGAATTTTGAAGGTTAAATAGCTGAAAAATAATTATTTGAAGTATCAAATGACCTCAAACAATTGATTTTGAGATATGGAAAATTCAAGTGAATTTTTTGGTATTTAATAAAATTGTTATCCAGTATCCGGTAAAGGTGATTTCCCGAATCAGGAGGAAAAAGACCCGAAAACCCTTAAAATATGATTTTCTTTAAAAATTAATTACTGATAAATCGGGAAGCAATTTGAACAAAAGAAAAGGGCTAGAGTATCCATGAGAATTCTATAAATTTTTAATGCCCTAAAGCTCAATTGCTCATTGGTTGCATGTTTTTCAAGGTTTCGTCAGGGAGAGGGAACCCTGTTGAATTCTGAGCAGCTCCAGGGGCACTTTGAGGATAAAAATTTTACCACATAAGCAGGGACATTGGGAGATGAAAAGAAGAAGAAAATATCTCCAAAAAAACTAGAGAAAGAATTACCATAATTAAGTTACTTTAACCGTGGTAACTTGTAACTGGATAGTAACCGGTTCAATTAGCCTAACTAAACTTCAAGAAAGCTAGTTAACACTCATTAATGTAACTTTATGAGAGCTAATAGAATTCAAGAACCTGTTGGAAAGGTGTTGCAATTGTAGCCATAAGATCAAAACTTGGTGATCAAGAAAAGATCACAACCATTCAAAATTCAGGAGGAGTTTTTAATAAGCTATTTCTTCTCTTTCCACTTTTCATTTGGCCAGTCACCTCTCCTCTCCAAGAGACAAGGATTTCACCATTTTTTAGCTCAAAGAGGAAGAAGGAAGCTTCACACAACACAAGGTAACAAGTTCAATAAACCAAATCTTTACCTTTTCTTAATCCTTGCAACCTCTTCTACCTTTCTATCGGTTTAGTTTCTTGATTTAATCCCTCTTTTGAAAGATAAAAAAAGTTAGGGTTTCAAGTTATGAAAATAGAAAAGAGAGGTTTTAGAGGTAGCAAATGGTTGTAAGTTCCTCCTTGTGTAGTAAGGAATAGTTCGATGTATGTTGTTGGTTGATTTAGTTGTTGTGTAAAATTTTGGAAAGCTCAATGTATAGGGGAGATACCGCACAAATTTCATTTTTCATGGGGAGATTTGTATTTGAGTTAGATATTGCATGGAAAGTGGTTTGGAATCAAGTTTAGGCAAGTATACATGAGAAAAGTTTGAAAAATCCAAACTTCCTCTTGAGTTCTGTTTTTTGGCTGATTCAAAAGAAATCGAGGGAGTGGGATTTTGATGATTTTATTGCTTCCAATGGCCTTAGAAGGAAAATTTGTGTAGGGTAAAAGTTAGAAATTGATTTGGAGAGCATTTTAAATCATAAGAACAAGTTTCAAAGTTTTAAGTGTCTTGAAAGAGCAATAAATGGAATATTGCATTTTTGTAGTTTTCTTGTATTGTTGATGGCTGGAAATTCATGAATATATTACTATGTGATGTTTAGGAAGTTGAGGAAACAAAGAGACTATTGGTAAAGTTTACCAAGAGAGCTTTAAAGCCCAAGAAAAGCTAAAAGCTAAAGAGACAAGGTAGCAAAACCCTCTAACTTAAAGCTAAATTTCTTTGGAAAATGTGTTGAATTATGCATGAATTGTATTGAAATTTATGATTATTGACGCGTGAATATGTTCTTTTATATGTTATGGCCATATGCATTTAATTGTTTAGACGTTGCACTTTTATGAATTCACACTTATATTGAAAGTTGTCATGCTATTTTACAAAGTGTGTTAGAAAGTTTTGCTATTGGGATTTTCTAAAATCTCATTATCCCCCAACTAACCATGTTAAAGTTAATGATGCTTGAAGATGGCAAAATGTGATGTTCTTGCTGGTGGATTTTATGTGATATGGCTGGAAGTTTATTTGCAAGTTGATGTAGTTTTGTAATCATAAACCTCTACTTTGTAAGTAAGTAGATATGTGCCAATGCATGCATGAATATATGCTAATCATAACCCCCTAGTTACACCCATTAAATGCTACCAATGAGAAACAAGCACATGGTTGAAAGGTGAAATCTCAACCATTAGATCAACTTCATTAATCAAGATTAAATCCTGGCCTTCCATTATTTGTGAAGAGAATTATTAAACATCATTTTTCTCTTCTTCCTCCCCATTTTGGCCATCATATTGCAGATAGAAAGTTGAGAAGATAAGACGCCATTTGAGAACTTCAAGAGGAGAGCAAGCTTCACAAAATACAAGGTAACAAGCCAAGCAACCAAACTTATACCTTATTCTAATCCTTGCAACCTCCTCTACCTTTATAATGGTTCAGATTTTTGATTAAATATCTCTTTTGCAAGATTGAAAGTTAGGGTTCTTGAGAGTGAAAGAGAGAAAGAGAGGGATTTAGATAAAATAATGGGTTGCAAAATACTCCTTGTATGATAAGAAGTAATTGGATGTATATATTGGGGTTGTTTGGTTGTTATTTGAATTTTTGGATTCACCACGATTAAGGGGAGGTGCTGTCCAATTTTTCATTTGATTGGAAAGAATTGGTTTCAAGCTAAATAATGCATGAATAGTAGTTTGGAGTTAAGAATATGTTGCTACATATCATGAAAGCTTGAAAAATCATGTTGTTGTGCTTGTTGAGGAATTTCGGCCAATCTGGAAAATGGATAAAGAAGTGTGATTTTGATGCTTCCATTAACTTTAAAATGAGAGATTGTGCAGGGTTGAAGTGAGAAAAGGATTTTGGAAGCATTAGAAATCATTAAGACAAGTTTGATGTTCTAGGGTTTATGAAAATTCAAGAGGAAGTCTAATACAATTTTGAAGTGATTCTTGCCTTGGTAATGGCTTGGAATTAATGGCCATTATGTTGTGAATTATGTAGGCAAGTGTTTGGTGCATATAACAAATTTTTCAAGTGATCAAGAGAACTTCAAAATCAAGAGAAAGCTAAGAGATTAAGGTAGCAAAACTTCTAACCTTAACCAAAATTGTTATGAAAATGTTTTGAATTTATGCATGACTTAATGTTGAACACTATAATAATGAAAGTGGTAATAGGTGCTTATGTATGCTATGGCCATATGCATGTATATGTCTCTTATTGCAAATTCCATATTATGATATGTTCACACTTAATTTTAAAGTATGTCATGCATTTTCATAAGTGTGTTAGTAAGTTATGAAAGTGGGAATATGTGCCTATGTATGCTATGGCCATATGCATGTATATGTCTCTTATTGCACATTCCATATTATGATATGTTCACACTTAATTTTAAAGTATGTCATGCATTTTCATAAGTGTGTTAGTAAGTTTTTCTATTGGGATTTTAATGAAATCTCATTCTTTCCACTAACCATTTTAGGTGGAAGCTCAAACAAGGGTGATGGCAAAGTGAATGATGCTTGAAGCAAGCTTAATGTTGCTCTTTTGTAGATGTTTTGGTTATGTAAAGTAGTTGCAACTTTGATCCGACCACAAATGAAAATTTGTGGCCTTGGAAATGGTTCATGCTATCATGGTTCACAAAATATGAGGAAAGCAGTAATTTCGCATTAAGTTTCATAATAAAAATCCCAACAATTCGCTGGATCAGAAATTCCATGCAATGAACTCCATTCCATGAAATCCTTTAAAAACACTTAGTGTGCGTAAAGAAATTGCCAAGTAAAAAATCCAATTCAAAACATTCTCGCCTCAGATATCAAGCACAACTAAAAATGTATGAGAGCAACAAAGATTTCATTGAATAGGTAAAAATGATACTTCACACTACCAAGTTAAACACAAAGCAAGTCAATACACAATTAATCCATGTTTGGTACGACTATAACCAAGTATTTAAGCATGAATCACTAGTCCTAACTCAGCAACTAAGTAATCCAATACAGATAAGATAGCAACCATAACTATAAGAGCGCCCATAACTATAACTAGTCCTAACTCAGCAACTAAGTCTCTAATGGATAATAAAGTCAAGATAAGAGAGGTATTACAGATAAGATCATATTTTTCTCATGTAAATGACTATAAGAGCTTTCAAGAGAAATTAGAGCGCCCTCATATGATTGTTCTAGAACTATGTATGATTTTAAAAATTCGACTAAAAATCTGGAAGTACCAAATAAATAGTAACCTAATGATTAAAATGCCTATTTTAATTTATGGGCTTTAGTTATTTACTCACCTAAACCATAACTTGTTCGAATGCGCAATAGGATGCGCAAGTGAAGGGTGTTACACTTATGGACTAATAAGTGTGAGGTAGCTTTTCTAAAGTTAAAGACTTGTTTGCATTTAGTTCCAGTGCTCACAAATCTGAATCCCAATCTTCCCTGTGTGGTGTATAATGATGCATCCTTAAAGCGTTTGAGTTGTATTTTGATGCAAAATAGTCAAGGTTGTGGCTTATGCATCATGTCAGTTGAGATGTAATAAGGAGAGTTATGCACATGATTTAGAGTTAGCAGCAGTTATCTTTGCCTTAAAGATATGGAGGTGTAATATCCACCCTTTCGCTATGAATTGAAATAGAGGTCAAACTGATAGTTATGAGATACGATATGGCCCAGAAATAAAAGTATAGAAAGAGAAGATGTCAATGGACCAAAGAGACTCTAGTCAATTTAGTCCTAAGGCTTTTAAATTACTAAGAATCTAAGCTAGGGACGTAAATGTCATTAAGTATAAAGACCAAGGGTAATATGGTCATTAGACATAAAGGGGCTAAACCAGTAGTCAAAAGTCGAGTTAGAGCCAATAGATAGAAAGCACGGAAGAAGTTGATGCCAATGGGCTGGAAAACCCAAAGTCAGACCTGACCTGGCGAGTGAAATTTTACAAGAACTCCGCAGTTAAGTGTGCTCACCTTGGATTAATGGCAAGATGGGTGAACCCTGGGAAGGACCCAAATGTAATTAAATAGGGAGACCAACGGCAAAAAGGTCAGCACACAGTAGAGCTTAAGAGCAGGTATGGAAATAATAGAAAAGGTAAAGGATATTTTAGTCATTTGACAAAAGTCAAAGTCAAAGTTAAAAGTAAAAAAGTCAACAGGTTGACCAAAATATCAGAAATTCACAAATGCCCAAAAGATAGAGCAGAACTCACTGATTAACGGAGATTCGAAAGATTGTTGAAAATCAGCTTAGATTTTTATTTATAGAATTTTGAAGATTTAATGGCAGAAAATAATTATTTGAGGTATCAGGAGACCTCAATTAATGGAGTTCAGGGCATAGAAAAATAAATTGAATTTTAAAGTAATTAGTAAAATTATTGCCTAATATACGAGTGAGATGATTTTCCCAATTAAAGGGAAAAAGATCCAAAAATCCCTGAAATATAATTTATTTTAAAAATTAATTTTGGACAATCTAGAAGGCATTTTTGGAAAAGAAAAAGGACTAGAGTATCAGTGAAAAATGTAGAAATTTTTAAGGCCCTAAAAATTTTTTGCTCTCCGATTACACGTTTTCAGGGGTGTTGGACAAGATAAAATAACCCTGTTAATTTTGATGAGATCAAGGGGTATTTTGGTAATAATAATTTTTCCATATTCAATAGGAAAATATGGAGATTAAATGAGGAAGAAAATATCTCCAGAAAAGTAGAAAAAGATTTACTGGAATAAAGTTATGTTTACCGGTAAAAAATTGTAATCGGTAAAAGTAACTGAATGGGATTTAATTTGGTTAGTCTAACCAGATTTTTACCCCTTAGTCACAGCCATTATTAGCCACTTTTAATGAACCAATGAGAAGCCAACACTTGACAAACAGGTGGCTAAATCTCCACCTTTAGATCAAACTTAATTGTTATGTTTAAATCCTAGCCTTCTAACCAATTTCCCACATGAATTAAATCAGATTTTCTTCATCCTCTTCAGCCATTATTCATGCAAAACTGAAGCAAAGAGAGAGAAGCGGTGGCTTCTTTCATTGCTCAAGAACAAAGGAAAGAATTCACTCAAAATTCAAGGTAAACTTGGGTTTAAAGCTTGAAATCTTCTATATTCTTGATCTCTAGCCTCTCCTCTTCAATCTTATGGGTTTATTTTCATGATTCTTGGTGGATTTGCCTGCTGAAAAATTCTGGTTCTTGAGTAAGAAAATGAGGAAGAGAGAGATTCAGATCAAACAATTGGTACCAAACAACTCTAGGCAAGTTAAGGAGTTGTAGGTGTGTGTTTTATATTGTTTTGAAGCTTGTATCAATTTTGGGAATCATGAACCCTAAGGGGAGATACTGTCCAATTTTTCATTTGGAAAGGAAGTGATGTTTTGAATGAGAGAATGCATGGAAATTAGTTTAGGAATAAGAGTATGTAAGTATGTGAAGTAAGAAGTTGAAAATCATTTTTTTTCAACTTGTTCTGTTTTTCGTTGAGACCAAGATCAGTGGGAAGGAATTGGAATTTGATCTTTTTTAATGCTTCCAATGGGTTTAAAATGAGATTTTGTGTAGGGTAAAAGTGAGCACAAGTTTTGGGAAGCATTAGAAATCATTAAGACAAGTCTTCAAGCTCTAGAATTCTTGAAAAGGTAAAGGGGGGTTATATTGCATTTTTGGTAATTCTCTTGCCTAGTTTATGACTTGAGAATGATGATTAAACTTTTAAATGTTGCTTAGGAAGTTAATAACTCATGGAGCCCATTGGAAAGAGTCATCAAGAATGCTTTAGAACTCAAGAAAAGTTAAGGAAAGCTAAAGGAAAAATGTAGCAAGACCTTCTAATTTAAACTAAATTGTTGTGAAATTATGCATGACTTAATTTATGAGAATGAAAGTTTGAATATGTGCTTGGTGTGCTATGGACATACGTATACACATGTCTTATGTTGCACATTCATTTCATCATACATTAAACTCCTATGTGTATGATAGCTAAGGAGTAGTGGAAGCCTGCTTTAATTATTTCCAAATGCATGATTAAGCATGATCAAATGAAGTCTAAAAGTGGGCATGCATAAGTATGGGAAAAATAAATGGTAAGTTTGAGATAAAGGTGGTTAGAAAGTTGGTTAAACCATGTACTTTGGCATGATGTGAAAATAGTTCATATTGCAATCTTTAAAATGAGCTAAAGAACACTGGATTTGGAGTTTTGTGTGAAAAGTTATGATGTTCTAAAATTAGCGAAAAATCATAGAAAAACCTGGAAAAATGGAAAATTGCCTAATGAACAGTGCAACTTTGTGTAATAAACTGTATCAATTGGGCAAGTTTATTGTAATATCCACCTTTTTTGTAAGCCGACATAGAGGCCAAATCGATAGTTATAAGATAAGACAAGGTCCAGAAATAAAAGTATAGAAAAAGGAGATGTCAGTGGAATTAAGAGACCCTGGTCAGATTAGTCCTAAGGCTTTGAGATTTCTAAGAATATAAGCCAGGGACATTAATGTCATTAAGTATAAAAGACCAAGGGCAATATGGTCATTGGATAAAAGAGGCCAAACTGGTAGTCAAAAGTCAAGTTAAAACCCACGGATAGAAAGTACGGAAAAGTTGATTGCTGTTGGGCCGGAAGTCGCAGAATCAGATTTGGCCTGGTAGATGAAAGCCGGTAGGAATAGTAAAGTTAAGTGTGCTCACCCTAAAGAAATTTCATGATGGGTGACCTCTGGGATATTGCCTCAAGTATTAGAAACCAAAAGATCAAGGGCCAAAAGGTTAAGGGCAAAATGGGAAATTATGAAAAGTTAGACTGTGAAAGGGCATTTTGGTAATTAAGAGAAAGTGTAAGGGCATTTTGGTCATTAAGAGAAAGTGTCTGGGCATTTTGGTCATTTGACAAAGTCAAAGTCAAAGTCAAACAGTTAACCAAAAATCAGAAAAATCCACAGATGCCCAAAAGATAGAGCAGAACTCACTGATTACCAGAGATTCAACCGGTTGTTGAAATTCGGTCTGGATGATGAATTATGGAATTTTAAAGATTTGATGAGTGAAGATATTTATTTAAGGTATCATGAGTTCTCTAAGACCAAAAGTATAATTTATTGCAAAAATTAATTTGGGACATTTCGAAAGTATTTTGGGGAAATGAGAAGGGCTAAAATATCAATGAAAAATGAAGAAAATCATAAGGCTCTAAAAATGACTTATTCTAAAATTGCTCGTTTTCAGGAATTTTAGACAGGATAAAGTAATCCTGTTAAATTTGACAAGATTAAGGGATAATTTGAGGATGATGATTTTAATATATTCAAGAGGGAATTATGGAGATTAAATAAGGAAGGAAACATCTCCAGAAAAGTAGAAAAAGATTTATTGGAATTAAGTTACTCTTACCGGTGGAAGTTGTAATCGGTAGAAGTAACCGAATGGTAACCAATTTGGTTAGTGTAACCAAGGTTCCCAACAGATTTTTCACCCCATGTGCAGCCCATAATGATATTTTTAAGGAGCCAATGAGAGATGAGCATATGGTGGAGGTGTGGCTAATTATGGACCCTTGGATTTTTACTTAACAATTAAGCTTAAATCATAGCCTTCCATCTTTTGTGAGAAATTTTATAAAAGACCATTTTCCTCCATCTCCCTCTCATTTGGCCAACCTATCTAAGCTGCAAAAGGAAGAGGAGGTGACACCATGAACAAGCATAAGAAGGAAGAACAAGCTCTTGAAAAATCCAAGGTAAGGGATTAAGTACCTAAAACTATACATCAATCTCTTCCTCTCAACTTCCTCTACCTTTCTATTGGTTTAGATTTTTGATTTTGGCTCTCTTTTGGTGGCTGGAAAGTTAGGGTTCATGAGAGGAAAAATGAGAAAGAGAGGGATTTAGAGGAAATAAGTTGTTGTAAAATACTCCTTGCATGTTAAGGAGAAGATTGATGTATATATTGCTTGGTTTTGATGTTTGTATGAAATTTTGGA
>JANTPZ010131621.1:0-12152 GCA_025593235.1 Vachellia pachyceras
TGAGTCTCTTACACTATACTGCTGGTGATTTAAAGCCATTTTCTTTATGAGTTCCCATGCTTCTTGGGCAATCAAGTCAATCAATGATCCTCCAGCGGCTGCGTCTTGTAATATCCACCCTTTTCGGTAAACTAACAAAGAGGCCAAATCGTTAGTTAGAAGATAAGACAAGGCCCACAAATAAAAGTATAAAAGAAGAAATGTTGGTGGACCAAGAAGACCCTGGTCAAATTAGTACTAAGGCTTTGAGACTTTTAAGGATGTAAGCCAGTGACATAAATGTCATTAAATATACAGACCAAGGGTAATATGGTCATTGGATAAAAGAGGCCAAACCAATAGTCAAAAGCCAAGTTAGAAACCACGGATAGAAAGTACAGGAAAAGTTGATGCCGATGGGCGGAATAACTCAAAATCAGACTTGGCTCAGCGGAAATAATTTTATGAGAACTCCAAAGTTAAGCGTGCTCATCCCAGGAACAATCTCAGGATGGGTGACCTCCTGGGAAGTTGCCCAAGGGGTCAGAAACTAAAAGATCAAAGGCAACAAAGTCAAGGGCAAAATAGGAATTTATGAAAAGTTAGACTGTCAAAGGGCATTTTGGTCATTAAGAGAAAGTGTAAGGGCATTTTGGTCATTTGACCAAGTCAAAGTCAAATTCAAAGTCAAACAGTTGACCAAAAGTCAAAAAAATTCACAGATGCCCAAAAGATATAGCAGAACTCACATATTACCAGAGATTCAACTGATTGTTGAAATTCAGTCTAGATAAAAAATTATGGAATTTCAAAGATTTAAGGCTGAAAATATTTATTTAATGTATCAGGAGTTCTCTATGATCAAAAAGTAGAGTTTATAGAAATTCAGTGGAATTTACAGTATTTTACAAAATTATTGCCCAAAGTACGATTAAGGCGATTTTCCCGAAAATGAAGAAAAATGCCCGAAAAATCCCAAAAATACAATTTATTACAAAAAATTAATTTGGGACAATTTAGAAGGCATTTTGGGGAAATATGAAGGGCTAGAATATCAATGAAAAAATGTAGAAAATTATAAGGCCCTAAAAGTGATTTATTCTAAAATTGTTCATTTTTAGGAGTTTTAGACAGGATAAAATAATCCTGTTAATTTTGAATGGATCACGGGACAATTTAAGGATGATGATTTTAAGATATTCAGGAGGGAATTATGGAGATTAAATGAGGAAGAAAACATCTCCAGAAAAGTAGAAAAAGATTTACCGTAATAGAGTTATGTTTACCGGTAAAAAATGTAATCGGTAAGAGTAACCGAATGAAATTTGGTTTGGTTAATGTAACCAAACCAAGATCAGATTTTTCTAGCCCCATGAAGATATTTTTAATGAGCAAATGAGAGATGAGCATGTGTTGCACATGTGGGAGCAATCTTAGCCCTTAATTTCTAAGATTTAATCTCATCCTTCCATTCCATTTTAATGAGTTTTTATAAATCAAACTTTGGCCGACCTATGGACAGAAAAATGGAGGGAGAAGAGACGCCATTTCAGCCATGGAGAAGGAGAGAAAAGCTTGTGAAATCTCAAGGTAAGAGGAGCTACTACCTAAAGCTATACATGAAAATCTTCCTCTCAACTTCCTCTACCTTTCTATCGGTTTAGATTTTTGATTTTGGCTCTCTTTTGGTGGCTGGAAATTTAGGGTTCATGAGAGGAAAAGTGAGAAAGAGAGGGATTTAGAGCTATTCATTGATGATAAAAGACTCCTTGTGTTGGAAGGAGTGTTTTGATATATATATATATATATATTGTGGTTGTTTGAGATTGTTTTGTTGATTTTGTAAACTTGGGAAATCTTAAAGTTTTAGGGGAGGTGCTGCCCAATTTTCCATTTGATATGGGAGAGCTAAAATCAAGTTATACCATGCTTGAATATGGATTTGGAAACAAGAATCAAGTGTTATAAGTGATGAAAGTTGAAAAATCCATGTTAAGGAATTTTGGGGAAACCTCTCGGCCATGACAGGTTCAGTCAGAAGGAAATTTCTTTTGATGATTTTGATGCTTTCAATGAGTCCAAAATGAGTTTTTGTGTAGGGTACAAGTGGTCACAAGGTTGTGGAAACCCTAGAAGACATTAGAGACAAGTTAGGGTTTCTAAGGCCCTTAAAGTTCAAGAGTTGATCCAAGGGAGTTTTACCTTGCTTTTTGTTTTGAAAATGGCTTGAAATTAATGGTCATAATGTTGTTGATTATGTAGGCAAGTGTTTGGTGCAAGAGGATTAATTTTAAGGAGACCAAGAGAGCTTACAAGTTAAAAGGAATAGAGTAAAGGTAGCAAGACATTCTAACCCTAAGCTTAATTGCTTTGAAAATGTGTATGAATTATGCATGACTTGTATGCTATTTAAAACTTTCAAAATATGTATGAATTATGCATGACTTGTATGCTATGGCCGTATGCATTTCACTGTTACATGTTGCACTTTTATGAATTCACACTTATATTGAAAGTTGTCATGCAATTTTATAATGTGTGTTAGAAAGTTTTGCTACTGGGATTTCTAAAAATCTCACCCTCCCCCACTAACCATTTTTAGGTGGAAGCTCATTCAAAGGGTAAGGAGAAAATGAATGATTCTTGAAGCAAAGTGGATATGTAATGTGATGGATAATGTTATGTATTATATGTTGTGATGTTTAAAGTTTGTAATGTGGCATGTAATGTAACCTATGCATGTATGATGGACTTATGATAACTAGTATATGTTTTAAGAATTCCTCATTACATAGGTTAAAATGGTTAAGAAAGGTTTAGAAACCAAAATGATAAGTTATGGAGTTAAGTAGGGTAAGAATTTAGTTAAGTGCTGGAAGTAAAGTTGGTTATTTGCCCTACTTTGCCCTGTCGGAAAACAGGGTAAATGATCTTCAAATAAGCTGAACTTTTGTGTAAACATAGTTCACATTACAAGGTTTAAAACAAACCAAAGATCACTGAAATTGGAGTTTTGTACAGGAAGTTATGACTGTCCAAATTTGGCTACAAATCACAGAAAAACCTGGGAAAATGAAAAATTACCATATGAACAGTGATTTTTCACGAATTAATCTATACCAACTGGAAAAGGTACTGTTCAAATGAGTATTTTTCCCTCATAGAGCAATTTTTAAGCTTCAAATAGAAGTTGGAATCACTTAATTACGATTTTTCTAGAATTAGTTATGAATTTTCAAAGTTGGCCCTAAAAACTGTGAATAGTAACTTTCTTAAAAATGAAAGTTTTCAATTAAGTCCCTTTTGACAATTTGAGTTACTTAAGGCCATGAATTGGTTCCAAACCATTATAATGGAAGATAAGAGGGATACGTAAGAGGTGTTACACTGTGAGCCCATAAAGTCAGTTTTTCCCCTCTCTCGGCTGCGTCATCTCTTCTTCTTCATTTCTTTCTCTTTCCCTCTCTCTCCTCCTTCTCTTCTTCTTCTAACCCAAACCTTAGCCTTGTTGCCTCTGAAATGCAGGGCAACTATGTTAGGCAATGATAAGAAGGCGTGTGATCAAAGGGCCCCTCTCCAGACACGACTTGGGTAAAAAATTATGAGAAGCCATAATTTTATGAGAAGCCATAAAAATCTCACAAGTCAACACTGCGTCTCAAGAAGCGATCGAGAAACTGAGGAAGTTGTAGTCATTGTGTCAATTTATTCAATTTTAATTTCTATGTTGAAACTGCAACATTCACCATTGGTCCAGCAAGTTATGGAATAAGTATTACAATATTCGACGGGTTCAATTTGAAGAAGGGCATAAATCATATAATAGCCTCTGATACATGTGCTTAACATACATCATTGTGAATGAAACGAGTGATATAAACTTTCAGTTATAAAATGGCTATTTTAACAACCTAGCCCATGGATTTAAAAAGAAGACCCCAAAAAACAATGAAGTCCACTTTTTTTAAATATTAACATGCACAAGTTGCTGGTGATAAACAATGAATAAATCTGGCTCAGTTTTGGGTTGAACTGATGTTGTTTACTTTGTTGTTGGCATCTATATATACTTTTTTCTCTATTGTAATGTAGGGAGCTGATAAATGGCGTCGGAGTTATCCCAAATAGATATGCCCTGAAGATGCAGGGGTGATCTACAATCCAGCCTATGAAGAATGGTTTTCAACTGACCGGATGCTTGTCAGTTGGCTTCGCAACATAATGACCCAGGACATTGGAGATCAGTTGCTCCATTGCCGAACTGCTCGAGATCTCTGGGTTACTGCCAGAGACTTTACCAGCACATCTATCGAGGCTCATATCATGGTGTATAAATCTGATCTCTACTCCACCCGGAAAAACAACATGAAGATTGAAGAATATCTTGGAAAAATGAAGAACCTCTCATATTAGTTAGCGCTTGCCAGAGCATCGATCTCCACCAATGAACTTGTTATGCACACACTCAACGGACTAGACGCTGACCACAATGCTATTATGGTTAAACTCCTTGACAGTCTAACCTCACATGGATTGAGGCTCAAGATTCCTTGTTATCATTTGAGAGTCGACTTGAGCAGCTTTAACATTTTTATTCTCTATCTATTCAACCTTAAGTCAATATGGCCCAGCATGATCTTCATGATGATCGTGCTCACCCTCATCAAGCCCGTGAGACTAATTGTGCTTCATGGCGTGGACATAGAGGTTCCAGGGGATACCGTACTTGAGGTCACCGAGGTGGTTATAACAGAGGTATGCAATATTTCTTCTATGGTAGTGGTTATCCCTATTGTACCTTCTATGATAGGTATGGTCATGTTTTTGCCCAATGTTACCAATGGTCTGAACGCTCCTTCACGACGTACTCTGCTCATTATCGTGACTGCGGTAACTCTTCCCCTCAAGCACTTTATGTTGTGCCTCACATAGTAACTGACCCTTCCTAGTATATGGATAGTGGGGCCAACTATCATGTTGCCTCAAACATAGATCAGCTTGACCACGTATCTTCAATGGGTAAGTCCTTTCTCTCCCTGCACAGGTGAATGAGTCCGTGTTCAAGGAATAGGGTCAAAATACCTACCTCAATCTAATCTTCACTTAAATCGTGTGCTTTTTAAGCCCTTTGCCACTAAAAATTTAATGAGTGTCAATAGATTAATTGAAGATAATCCAGTTGATGTTTGCTTCTCTGATAATAGTTGTGCTGTAAGACAAGATGAACGGAGTCACTCTATTGGAAGGAAAAGCAAAGTAAGGGATGTATCCCATGCATAATAGCCAGCCTCAAGCATGCACTGCTGTTCTTGACCCAGTAACTAATAATAATGATGATTTTCTTCTTTGGCATCACAAGTTAGGACATCCTAGTAATCATGTGTTGAAGCAAGTCTTGAAAAGATCTAATGCTCAGGTTGTTTGTAATGAGTCATTCATATGTGAATTGTGTCAGCTAGGAAAATCTAAATATTTACCTTTCCCATCTTCCCTGTCTCAAGCTGCTGTACACCTAGAACTTATTCATACAGATATCTGGAGTCCTTCGCCTATTCAGTCTGCTGGTAGACACAGATTTTATATTCATTTTATTGATGAATTTAGTCGATATACATGGTTCTATCCACTTAAGCATAAGAATGAAGCTGTTCATGCCTTCAAAGTATTTCGTTCTCAAGTTGAAAATCGACTGAGTGCCCGGATCAAAATGATTCAATGTGATAATAGGACTAAGAACAAACTGTTTATTTCTGTCACCCAAGAGGCTAGCATTACCCTGCGATATACATGCCCATACACGTCACCACAGAATGGCCAGGCTGAACGAAAACATCATCATATAGTGGAAATGTGCCTTACTCTTCTTGCTCAAGCACATATGCCTCTTAGATATTGGGTGGATGCCTTTCAAGTTGATGTCTATCTCATTAACAGATTGCTTACATCTGTGTTAAAAGGCTCTACCCTCTCTTTTAGCTAATTCATACTGAACCCAACAACAAAGAGCTCAGCCATTTGGACGTGCTTGTTATCCTTGTCTCAAGCCCTACAACACCTACAAGTTTCAATTCCATAGTCAAAAGTGTGTATATCTTGGGCCATCTCCTCAACACAAGGGATACAAATGCTTAAGTTCTACAGGTCGAGTATATATTTCCGTCATGTGGCATTTAATGGTTCTATCTTTCCTTTTGTCTCATGTTTTCTCAACTGAAGACACTCACCCTCCAGCAAGATGGAGGCTATTGTGCCTCTGATCATTGCAGGAAATTCTCTCAACAGGCCACATCTTGCCAAGTGGACTCACAACGTGTAGACAATCATGTCTCTTTGTTAATGGGCCGCGTCCTAAGCCCATCTTCCTCTCACGCCCAAACTGACACCATTGATTGTACTGCAGCTACCACACCTGACCTGGGTTTACATGGTAACTCAGGCCCAACTTTCCCTCTGTCACCATCATCCTCTACAGAGTCCAATCTACCTCAAACTACACTCACAGACAGGCACCCCATGCTGACACGATCCAAGTTGGGTATGTTTAACCCCGACATCCATTCGTTGGGTTGCTTAAGTCTGAAGATCCCATATCACTTCACCATTTCGCTGAACCCAAGAACATCAGTGAGGCTCTCTCTTCACCCTATTGGAAACAGGCTATGCTTTCAGAGTATGAAGCACTACAAAAGAATCATACATGGATCTTAGTTCCCAGACATCATGCTAATACAATGGTTGATTGTAGATAGGTCTTCAAGAACAAATTCAAGGTCGATGGGTCATTACTAAAACCTAAGGCACACCTTGTCGCCAATGGTTTTCAACTATCCCCTAGTTTAGACTACAGTGAGACTTGTAGTCCTGTTATCAAACCAACAACTATCAGGATTGTTCTTACTATTGCTACAACATTCAACTGTGAAGTTCACCAATTCGATGTCAATAATGCCTTTTTGAATGGCTATCTTCATGAAACTATGTTTATACACTAACTTGAAGGATTTGTAGATCCTCACCATCCTACCTTCATTTGCAAGCTTCAGAAAGCGATCTATGGATTAAAGTAGACGCTACGTGTGTGGTTTGATCAACTTTAATGTACACTGCTGCAATAGGGGTTTAAGAATGCTAAAAGTGATATCTAATTATTCACCAGGAGGATCACTGTCTTCATATTAATTTATGTCGATGACATCTTGGTTACAAGTAGTGACTCTAGGTTTATCCACAGCTTTATACAGCAATTAAATAATTTGTTTTCTCTCAAGGACATTGGACCTGTCTATTATTTTCATGGATTGGAGATTCATCGCACCTCCTCAGGCTTTTATCTAAATCAGGCGAAATATAATCTAAAACTATTGCGTAAATTCAACATGCTTGACTGCGCTTCCGTGTCCACACCAATGGTGGCTGACCGTTCTTTCTCTGCGTCAGATGGGACCCTATGACATATCCATCTCTCTATAGATGTACTATTGGATCTCTTCAATATCTGACAACTATCCGGCCAGATATAGCTTATTCAATAAACAAGCTGAGTCAATATCTCAGTAATCCTACGAATATTCATTTCTAAGGGGTCAAGAAAGTCTTTTGTTATCTCAAATGGACATATTGCCACGGATTATTTTTACAATCGTTTCATCATCTTCACTTAACAACTTTTACATACGCAAATTGGACTACTGATCGGGACGACCGAAAATCCATGGTTGGTTGCTGTGTTTACTTAGGAAATACACTGGTCTCCTGGTTCTCTAGAAAATAAAGGATAATTTCAAGGTCGAGCACCGAGTCTGAATACAGAGCATTGGCCAATGGAGCTGCTGATATCTTGGTTATTCTCATTATTGTCTGAGCTTGGTTTACTGATTTGTCAGCCTTCTACAATCTGGTACGACAACTTGGGTGCCAAAGCTCTGGCTGCCAATCCTATCCAACATACTCGAAGCAAGCACATTGAAATTGATATACATTTTGTTCGCGACTTAGTCCTCTATCGCTTTCTTAGTGTTCAGCAGCTTCCATCCAACTTGCAACTAGCTGACTGCTTCACCAAGGCATTACCTCCAGCTAAGTTTTTCAATTTCAGGGACAAACTCAGGCTGCGTCTCACACCCTCTCATTTGAGGGGGTGTTAGGACATAATTAATATATCACACAATTTGTTATATCCAGTGGTCCCCTCTACCTCTCTGCAATATACACGTGTAATATTTCCTTTGGCATATTTCCTTAGGGTTGCTCACATCTGTACTATATATACGATTGTATTCTTGCTGTAATAATCATTCGTGACGGTTTTTCCATTTTGAGGTGCAATCCTTTCTATACACCTTTTTATCATTAACAAACGTAGCTGCCATGCATTTTAGAGGCAACAAGGCTAAGCTTTTGGTTAGAAGAAGAAGAGAGAGAGGAGGAGGAGGAGGAGAGGAGAGAGAGAGAGGAAATTGAGAAAGAAATGAAGAAGAGATGATGCGGCAAAGAGGGGGAACTGACTTTGTGGGGCCCAAGATGAAAAGTAATGGACGGTGTGGTTGAATTAATGGTGTTGTTTTTTTGCACCACTTTCATAACGTTATGTGTACTTTTGCACTTTTTCAAACTTTATGGTGACAGACACTTCTAATGCAAAAATCAATTGTTAGAATTATACATTTACCCTTTAATAAAAGATGTAGTTGAATAATATGAAAAATGATATTAAATAATTAAAGAGGATATAAGTTTCAAATGCTCAGTGCCCCTATTAGAAAACTTCTAGAGGCATTTTTTCCCTTAGTATAATTTGGTCAACAAGTGTTGACCATTAGATTTGTTAACAGAGGGGTGACATTGCCCCTTTTAAACTTCCAATAAAAATTGCCCCATTTTAAAAATTTTAGAGTAGAATTACTCCCTTGAAAACTTTCAGGAGTTCAATGCCTCTCAGAGAAACTTCCGGATCATTTTTGTCCTTTTACCATATAGAAAAGGACTCTCTATATGAAAGTATCATTTTCATTCCACATTAAAAACCAAAATTATAAACTTAATACCACAAAGGGATCCAAATATCACGACACCATCCATAATTTTATATTAATTTTAAAATTATTTTAAATTAAATCCGACGATTATAGTGATAAATGTCGAGTGATCTAAATGTAGCGAGAAAACTGTCTCCACCATGTTCAGAATTAAAAAAAAAACCAGCCATTTATATCAGTTATCTTCTGAGGTAAAGCTGCCATTAGTATCACGAACCATAAAAAAATTAACTTGATTCTTCTTATGTAACTCATTCATCTTTATTTAGGTCACAAACTCTAATATTTTGATTTGTGACTTTCATGTTCAAAAGATGTCCCAGATGATCAAAACACATTAAGATCGTGCTATCTAAAGGGACAAGAATAATAACGTTGGTTGAAAAACTTGTAAATCCATTATTTGGAAAGAAGTCTTACATCCACTAGGACGAGAAACAAATTATACTATATAAAAATCGATACAATTTGCAAGACACTAAGCTTGGTGAACCATCTTGTAACTATTTGGTTTTGCACTACCATCTTGTAAGATTTTGGGCGTACCTACAATCCGTCGACTCATTAAGTACCCATATGAGAAACAAAGCACTGATATGGACTTCGATTACCACTAGTAAAAAGTAATGATATCTTGTGGATTTTTCTTGCAGAAAATTTTTGCAGATAATTTTCTACAAATTTACCTACGGATTTTGAACCCGTAAATAAAATTACCTGTAAATTTAAAGTCTGCATGTATTTTTATCTCGGGAAAAAATCCCAGCTAAATTATGGATTTAAAATCCCTACAATCCCAAATTCGCAGTCCACTCTCTTTCCGCCCCTGCCCACAGTCCCCTGCTTCAATCGGTGCCCTTAATCTCAATCCTTTCCTCTTGCACATGCGTTATCCTTGATGATGCGTATCCTTTGATTCCACTCGAGGCCACCTCCCATTTTCGTTGTGTCTTCCTCCTCCAATCTTTTGGTTTTACTCTCTTTCTCTCGACACCCCCTTTTAATGTCAGCCCTTGCTTCGAATTCCTCCGACATGGTCACTCCTCCGGTGACTCCTATATCTAATCGATACGGCATCCCATCTGCCTTTAATATCATTCATGCACCCTTATCGTTGTTGTTGGAGCATTTAGGGATTCTTCGAAGCAGGTATAATCAATAATAGACTGAGCCCTTAATCAACAACAATCGACTCTCTTCAGGATTCTGTGATGCTTTGTGGAATCACCTTGACGAGTCTTCTATTGTTCTCAATGATAGGGAGGTGTCAATTAGTATTATTGGAGCTGGCGAACAACGAAATTATAGGGACGACCAAGTGAGGGAGGTTCTGTAATATCCACCATTTTCTGTAAATAAGAACAGAAGCCAAATTGATAGATATGAGATAAGACAAAGCCCAGAAATGAAAGTACAGAAAAAGAAGATATTAATGGATCAAAGAGACCCTGGTCAATTTAGTCCCAAGACTTTAAAATTACTAAGAATGTAAGCCAGGGACATAAACGTCATTAAGTAAAAAAACCAAGGGCAATATGGTCATTAGATAAAAAGGGCCAAACCAGTAGTCAGAAGTCAAGTTAGAGGCCACAAATAGAAAGAGAAGAAAAAGTTGATGCTGTTGGGCCGGAAGTCGCAGAATCAGAGATTGGTCGGGTGGATGAAAGTCGGTAGGAACTTCAAAATTAGGCGTGCTCGCCCTGGAGAAATTTCAAGATAGGTAACCTTCTGGGAATGGACCCATATGTCATTTAATAAAAGACCAAGGACATAAAGGTCTTTTAGTATTAAAAGTAAGGGCAAAACTGGAATTTTGGAAAATTAGATAAAGTAAGGGCAAAATGGTAAATATGAGAAAATGGAAGGGCATTTTGGTCATTTGACAAAGTCAAAGTCAAAAAGTCAACGGTTGACCAAAATATCAGAAAATTAACAAATGCCCAATAGATAGAACTCTACTTACGGATTGCAATGACGAAGCACGGATTTTCCAAATTCAAATTAGATTTTTATTTATATAATTTTGAAGGGCGAAAAAGTGAAAAATAATTATTTAAGGTACAAGGAGCCCTCCAAAAATTTAGAGAAAAATATGGAAAATCCAGTGAATTATATAATATTTAATAAATTTATTATCCAGTGTACAATTAAGGCGATTTTCTCGAAAATTGGGAAAAAGACCCGGAAAATACCCAAAAATCTCCGAAAAATAATTATTTCAAAAACATTAATTTTGGACAATCTAGAGGGCATTTTGGAAAAAGGAGAAGGGCTTGAGAATCAGTGAACAATATAGTATTTGTTAAGGCCCTAAAAGAATTTTGCTCTCCGATTGTACGTTTTCAGGGATTTTGGACAGGATAAACAAATCCTGTAAAATTTGAGAAAAGTAAAGGGTATTTTGGGGATAATAATTTTGTTATATTCAAGATGGAATTATGGAGATTAAATGAGAAAGAGAATATCTCCAAAAAAGTAGAAAAAGATTTACCGAAATAAAGTTAAGTTTACCGGTAAAAAGTGCAATCGGTAAAAGTAATCGAATCGGATCCAGTTGGGCTAACCAAACCAGATTCTAACCAGCCCATTACAGCCATTATTGCTGCTTTTAAAGAGCCAATGAGAAGCAAGCATTTGTCCCTTGGGTGGTACAATATCATCTCTTGGATTTCACTTATGTTGCAACATGAAATCCTAACCTTCCATTCTAATAATGCATGATTTATTAATTCCACAAATTCCCTCCAGCTCCAGCCACTTTAGACCGACATTTTGGGTAGAAATTGAGAGCCAAAGGTCGTGAAGAACAAGAGGAAGAAGAAGGAGCAAAAAGTTGGTGGAAATTCAAGGTAAGTAAGAGAAGCACCTCTTACCATATACCAATTTCTTCCTTGCAACTTCCTCTTTCACTTCCATGGTTTAGAAATCTGTTTTGGTCTCTCTTTTCTCAAGTTCATAACCTAGGGTTCTTGAGAGAAAAGTGAGAAAGAGAGGGATTTAAAGCCATTTGTTTGTTGCAAATGCTTCCTCTTGTTGAAAGGAGCATATTGATGATGATGTTGTTGTTGTTGGAGTTGTTTTGATGATTTTTGTAAATTTGGAAAACATGAAGAATTAGGGGAGGTGCTGCCCAATTTT